>VZUI01038821.1:0-119762 GCA_013401135.1 Cettia cetti | reverse complement strand
AAGAGACCACATTGGAAGACTGAGGTTCAACCTCTTCAATTCCACTGGTCTTAGAAAGTGTCCATCAGTTGTCCTTTCTACAGAAAGGGATGTAAACAACATAAAGAATTCTGAAAACATTTTTTTGTTTACATGAAAGTTGTGGCTCCAAAACTAGAAGGCTGGAAAGCAAGGCAACACAGAAGTATTCAAAAAAATGCTACGTGTTTACAAAATTTTCCTCTGGAAAATAGTAAAGAGACGTTTGATAGATACATCCCAAAATTGTTCTATTTTAAAATGGAAACAATTTTTTTAGAATTTTATTTTATTCTTTTTTAGAGAGGGAATTTGTTCTGCAATCATTATTGGGCTGCATATGTTATTAATTCATACATTCTTTCTGTCCTCCCAGACACATGGCTTTGAAGAAAGCTCTTATTTTTTAATAACTCGTACCTAGATCAACACTTTTTTATTCAAAATATTCTTTAAGTAAATGGTTCAAATTTCTGTTCAGAAAGGATAGCCCATAAATATTCCCTTCATAAAATAAATATATATTAAATTTTGACATACAACCATGAGAAAATCCTGTAGGAGAGGTACAACTGAATTTCTCTTGGAATCACCACTGGGGCATTAAGAAGCTTGATAATAATTTTAGAAGGTACGCAAATAATTTTTGGTTAAAATTGCTCCTTTCAGATTCTTAATAATTGATAAATGAGTCAAATTCTCTCCCCTGCATGAAAGTCTGGGGATGTGTAATAGACCATCAGACCTCCTTTGTTGACAAGCATTTTCAAAAATGTATCTCATTTCAGTGTTGATTTAAACTGATTTCCAATACTATAAGGAAGAAAATCAATATTTACTTGAAATGTAATAGGAAAGAGGGAATAGGAAGGAGTCAGAACCAAAGATAAAGATCATAAATCTAAAATATTATGCGTGCTTCCTTTTTATAGACTATCTTTCAAAACTACTGTCATTGCATCCAAGAACTGAAAAACAAAATTGCACCAGATTTCAGAAATACTTGGGGTTTTACCCAGATAGAACAATTTAATATAGTTTTTTTGTGTTTTTCTTCTACTGCTTCCAAAGCTCTCTTCTGAGAAAGATTCAAGCCTTTCCCATTTCCCAAGTTAAATAGCTGTTTGGTGTTTGAAACTATTAATACACCAAGCACTCTGTGGTATAGCTGTTCATATATAATTTAAAATTAGCTTTTAATAAATATATTAAATTATGCAGGTACCTTTTTAACACTTCTCTATTTTTCCTTTCTAATTGCCAAGACACTGGACAACTGAATGTCTCATTTTAAGATTGCTATGTATTGCATATAATTTAACACAAAGCAGGAAATTTTATTTCATTAGTAGTAGTTACTTTTTTTTAAGTTTACAGTCTTAACTTCCCTGCTAATTTTTGTTGACTTCTCTGTCTAATAATATACCAGCAGAGCAGCAATGACCATGGACTTTCCTAAAAGCTTTTAAGCTGTAAAATTCAATGTTGTTATTTGGCCAAAGATCCTTAGATTATTGTTGTTCTCTAGCAATAGCAGTACTACTTAAACAACCTCTGAAATGCAAAGCCCTTTGATATTGAGCATGGAGAAAGAATGATTTGGTTTAAATTCTGGAATGACAAAAAACCAACACACCCTCTTTTTCTCCCTGTAACACACCTAGAACAGACATGTTTTTATACTTGTTTTTTACTTTACTTAGAGACAAAAACTTCAAGACCAAAATTAATAATGATTTTGTGCTAAGGTCTCACATGAACAAACTGCAAGATTTTTCACGTCCCAGAATGTAGCTCTTTTTTTTATTATTTTATTGCGTCAGTTAATTTAATTTACTGAAATTTAAGTAGATGTCAATGGGGCAATGTTTTGTGAGTTTTCCAGGTCACTTGCATACTTTTCTTTTTCTTCAAGTATCCTACAGTAGAGTAAGGAAAACTAAGAGACCTGAATAAGGGGAAGCTTAAGCTTGTCTGTTTCCTGCTAGTGATGGCACAGAGGGCAACCAACATTTTGTTTAGCTGTTTTGGTGTTTAAATCTCCATGTTGATTGGGCAGAACAATTAGCAACATTTCTCAGGGAAATGGAACAAAATTATTTTTTTCTATTTCTAGTTACAGTATTTCATAGATGGTTTTGTTATATGGTTACATAATTGCCTTTTTGATTCAATAAATGCACTTTATATCTCTGTTTGCCCTAATATCCACCCTTGCCTTGTTATCATCATTATGATAATGACCTGTAATAGTAAGAAAATCACAATGGTTTATTGTTTAAACCCTTCATAAACTTATCACATTTCATTCTCTTAAGCTCACAAAACAGAACATTCATATTTTTAACCTCCATTTTTGTCTGATGCTTGTAGAAAAATCACATCTATATATTTTATTACACCATGAAAATATATTAAAAGTAGAGAAAAAGAACAAATTATCTATTGCACTAATCAGATTGTTCAAACAGTGGTTTAGCTTCAAATGGATAAGACAAAAATTTAAAAGGGCTGTGAAAATAAGAAAATAAATTAAAATAATTAAATTTATGTCTTGATGAAGCATCACAATTTCATATTCATTTTCAGGTTCACTCTTTTCCCTAAAGAATAATGAATATACATCTAAAGATGTATAAATATTAAAATTAAAGTTGTAAATAAGGTAGGGATTTTAAAATCAAACTATAATTTTCATTTTCTAAATCTTTATATAAGTATTATGCTTACCCATAGTATATTTTTCATTTTTAAAAGAGTTGAAGCTCAGTCTTTCACTTGTCCTTTAGACTGAAGCATGACTAAAAAATATGTTCTTGTATTTCAAGTATAAGTATGTATCCCAGAAACCTGAAGGTAAAAAAAATCAAGTTATAGAGCATTATATTATTAGTTGTATTATTCTATTTTCTAAATATGCTCTTGCTTTAAACCTTATTGTACCCCACTCCTATATTGGAAAACAGATAATAGCCATAGCTTTAATTATACATATTCTACTGATGACTTAACTAATTTTAAAGTTATTTTTAGAAAAGGAGAGAAAAGAAGAATTTAACTCCTGTCACATTTTGTGTACCCTGTGTATCTTTTTTTGATGTTACACAGATTGCAAAATCATAAGTCCTGGGCTTCCTCTTCTTAGACTGAGCCAGCTGCTGCATCAGCTGTTTCTGTATCTTTTTTTTCTGCGCTGAGTGCACTAAAGCCCTTATGCAACCTAATACTTTCTGTTCATTGGAATAATTTTCTGCTGTTAGCCAAATGCACATTCTGCTTTGTGGTAGGGTTTTTTTTCCAGTTCCTGTGGTGGAGGAAAGCAAATATTGATGATGCATTTTTTCACGGTGACTGAATTGTTATCAATCACCTTGCACATTCTTTGATTTTTTACTATTACATATTCTGTTAATCAATTTTATATTTAGTATTTCAGTTTATTATTCTGAAATACCTCTGCCTCGAAGATGATCCTAATGCCCTATTTCTTTTTGTTTCTATGGTGTTTAATACAAAGGTTATATGATTAATATAAACACTGTTTATGCATACATATGGATATTGTTTACAAGATATTTAACATTAACAGATTTTTTTTCCTTTAATTTCAACAGCCTAAATACTGTCTTAATGCTTTTATTTTCCATGGGGAAAAATAATTTGTATGCAATGAATAATATGCAAAACCAGTGTATAATGGGTAAAATTAAAGTACTTATTGAATATAATTTTCCAAAGTATTTTTCAAATTACACTTCTTGAAAATATACAGAATTCATATTTGTTTCAGCTACACTTTAAAATGTACTCTCTCGAGTCTCCATCTGTTAAACTCCCTGATCTTTGTGCTGCCAGATTGTTGAGTTTATCAATGTTTGTTTTCACATGTTATGACATACAGAATAGAGTACTTCTTGCACAGGTGGTGTCTTATTCAAGTTTAGATACAAGCATCTCCTGAAGTCCTGAATGTTGCTTTAGCATCTGTGTGTTGTGTTGACTGCCCTTCTCCATCACAGTGACCACATCCTTCCATCAGCTTAAGATGCATTATTATTCTGAAGAATGTTTTGTGGGAATTTTGAAAAACAGGCCCATAATTACATTGACAGTTTATAATTTAGAGTAGATTTTGCTATTTCTTGAGGTTTTTCTTGGTATATGTGAGAAGATTGTCAGCTCTGTAAAGACACCTTGTTGTGCTCAGAAAGTGCAGGAATATTTAAGTCTTAAATACAAGCATACAGCTGTCCTGAAGAGATATTTGAGACTATTAGAAGTTTCTTTTGCTTACAACTCATATAGCTTAGAAGACAGCAATGATTTTTAGCTACGTTATTGAAAGAGGATAGTGTAGGCTTCTCTTCTGAAAAGCATTGGTCTGGGCTCTGTCTCCTGGTGCTGGTTCAGTTGCTTTCTGGAGACCAACCCACTCTCCAAGGTACTATGGCAAGAGTTAAGATTGAAAGTATTTCCCTCTCAAAAAGGAGTGGGTAGAGATTTTTTTTCCCCTTCTTTCAAAGAAGTGAAATGCACTTACTTCTATATTCTGAAATGCACTACACTGCCTCATGATGATTTGTTAAAGAGGTGTTTGCTTGGAGAAAGCAGCAATATTTTGTAAACATGTAAATATTTATTCTTCTCTATAGCAAGAATTTGCTAAAGCTGAGTGGTTTTATTTCTGCTAGCAAACTCAGGAAATTATGGGTTTATTAGTTTGTTGCATCTGCTGTTTGTTTTGTATGTTCAATTTCTGTATTGCTTTGCAGGTGTCACCAAAGATGTTATAATGATTCCACCTGCACTCTTGCAGTGTTTTCCATTGCTGGCTATGATTTATACCAGTTACATTTTAAATTTTATTTTGCACTTTTAGAAATCATCTTTTCATTTTGTCCAATTATAATTTTGTTCTTTACAGACTTTGTTGCCTCCAAACATGTTCTGTAAAATTCCATCTCAGGTTCTCCATGCAGTTCTTCAGTCTCCTACAGATTACATAGCAATATTTCAACAAGATTTTTTCTCTTCATTCACAGTGATTAGATTTCTAAAGTTCAGTTGCTGGTTTTGCAGGTCACTTTAAAACTATTGCAGTACAAGCTTACAAAGCACATTATTTACTCATTCTGGCCAATGTTATTATCTTTTATTACTCCTGTATATAGTTGGCCATCCTTTAAAAAAGGCTGTCGGGTGTCTGGATCTATCCCAGTATGTCTTGCTTACAGTCAGGATGCAAGGATGCACTTGAATTCTTAAATGTCTGTTAGACTCAGGCTTGACATTTGTGATTAAACTGCAGCTCTCCCTGTGTCCATGGCAATAAAGTTGCATCCATTAAGATGCTCTGTGGTTACTATCCTTAGTAGCTGTTTCTTGGCAGAAATGGACACTTAGTTTGATGATATAATTAAATATTCACTTGAAAGCTTCTGACAGGTCTGAAAAACTCTGTGCCCTAGAGCCATGTTCCAGACTTATTTCTTTCCCTACTTTTTTTTTGCACCCTAGTTTGCTTTGCAACTATGGTGTGAAAATGATGAGACAGACAACACTTTTGAGGATGGGACTTCTACAAATTCTTTAGGAAATCTGCAGTTTTTGCTGGAGGCTGTGCATAATGTTGCATGCCTTGTAATAGAACTGACAATGCTTGAGCAGAACAGGTGGCATTTGAAAGCACTGGAATCACTGGCTATGATTTACTGCTGTAAGGAAGCCTGATATAGCAATGTTGCCTACTAGGATAGTTTAAGGACACTGATGTCTACACACCCTTGCTATGTACCAAAAACCAGTAAACACATCATCAATTCAGTCTGTCCCTCTCTCAAAGTCATGGACTGAAACCAGATCCTCACCCTAGTTTGGCCTCCCAGGTGGCCTTGGCAAAATCAAACTCATACACAGTAAGAATTTAAGGCAGAGAAGATGGGTTATAGAAGTCAGGAGCAGGGGAATTTGTTGAGGCAGAATTAGATCTCAGGTAACATTCTATTCCTTTTGGCTGACTTTGCATATGACCCTCATTGCTCCTGAGAAGAGCAGTGTTTCTTCCTGATAGTTTGTGGGATTTCAGGCACTGTTTCTTCACTTGAAGCTCAGTCAGTTGTGACTTTCAACATTTCTGATCCCCTTAGACAATAAATGGGAAAGGAATGGTTTGGGAGATGCTGAAAGAGAGCAAAAGGAAATAGGAGGAATGGAGAGTGCATGCCAAGATAAGAAGGAAGAAGTAAGAGCAATGACATGTTTTGAGGAAGTGCTGCATGTCTCAAAGTGAGAATGTTTCATTTCTTTCTGGGGTGGTATACTGCTGTAACCATGATCTCCACGCCATAGCCTTGAATACAAAGGACTGTAAGTTTGCTGTCTATAATAAGCAAGCCATAAGAAACACAAAGTTTGATCATATTCTCCTGTCCAAAGCTGTATTTCTAAATTGAATGTATGTGTAGGCATAGGGGAGGGAGACCTGCAGTCATGTGTTTTTTCTTCTCTTGAGGAAGGTGACAGCAAGTGATTCAGTCTATGAGACCCAGCACAGTGGTAAAAAAAAATATTAGTCTGTAGAAGCACATGCTGAATGCATACCTGATTTTTGTCTCATGCAGGAAAACTGTGACAAGCCGAAGACAAAGTGTCATGAATCATACTGAATCTGTTGTCTGCCAGTTAAGCAAGTGATGTAGAGTTGCACTGACTGATCTATAAAGCAATACCAATTAATTTACATCTGTAAAATGATCTCACTGCTCCTTCTTCTTCTTAGTACATTTTTCCAACTTCTTTGCTCAAAAGAAAATCATTCATCTTTCACTCAGTAATTAACACAGTGTTGTGGTTTAACCCCAGCCAGCCTCCAAGTACCACGCAGCCCCTCGTTCACCCCCCTCACCAGCATGATCAGAGAGAGAATCAGAAGAAAACATGTGGGTTGAGATAAAGAACCCACAATTTTTTTTTTCCTATTAAGAGTTGAATAGGAAAAGCAAAAGACACACACACAAGCAAAGCAAAACAAGGAATTAATTTATTCCTTCCCATGGGCAGGCAGGTGTTCAGCTATCTTCAGGAGAGCAGGGCTCCATCAGACATAACGGTGACTTGGGAAAACAAATGCCATAACTCCAAATGTTCTCCCCTTCTTCCTTCTTCCATCACTTTATATCTGAATATGAAGACACATGGAATATCCCTTTGGTCAGTTTGGGTCACCTGTCCTGGCTGTGTCTCCTCCCAAACTCCCAAGCACCCCCAACTTCCCTTCCAGCATGGCAATGTGAAAAGCGGAAAAGGCCTTGGCTCTGAGCAAGCTCTGCTCAGGATAACCAAAACATTTGCATATTTTCATCTCTGTGGTCAGCACAAACCCAAACGACAGCCCCATACCAGCCACAGTGAAGACAATTAGTTCTATCTCAGCTGAAACAAGCACATACAGGCACTGAAATTTTGGGACACATCTCAGACCATATTTTGACCATGAAACTTGCTGTAATTATAGTCAAGATTTTGTATCCAGTAGTCATCAGTGGAAACGCTGCTTGTTAGGTTGTTTAGCTGAGCTGGTTATTTCTTAACTGTGGGGCAATACCAACTGTTGGCAACAATTTAGCTAGCTTTTGAATATAAGTCTGTTTTAGGTTGTTTGGGAAAAAAGTGATCATTAAATTAGATATTTTAATACCAAATCACTTAATAAAAAATAAAATTGTAACTTGCTGGAAGCTTTTTTTCCTAAAAAATGGTAAAGCACATTTATATGAAGAAATGAGAAAAATTTAAAATGTACAAACAGGTACATGAAGTCAATATATTAAAACTTGAGAGGCTAGGCAAAAGATTTTAACATGCATACATGATTTGATATGATCAAAATATTTTATGGATTTTTAGAGGAATCCATTTTATACACTGAATTAATAATTTATGGCATATCTAATTAGTTTTGACCGTTTAATAGAATTACATAATATTATGTAATGTTATATCTTACACATAATCTTTCTATTAACTTCCCTTGCTATTTGGTGTACGCTCTCCCTTCCAGCACTACTCCAGGTCTTAGGATTGAATACTCAGTCTTTCTCAGAAAAATGAGGAGCTTCTAACAGTAACTGTCATCTTGGTTTTCCCTCTTCTCTTTGAGGCTCCTTTTTTGTATTTTCTTAAAATTGCTTACTTGCTGTTCCTCACCACTTCACAAGCAAAGTTTGGGAACATCATATTGCCCTCCTCAGCCCAGTTATCCTGGAGGGTACAGTGACCATGTAGGGGTGCCAGCTCCTGGCCTCAGGTGTTCCCAGGGTGGAGCTGGTGTAGGAGGACACAGACACATGACCACCAGATGTTTCCTGCCATGGGTAAAACCAGTACCTGCCAAGCCAGGGCCTGATATGTCCTGAGAGCCTGCACTGCCAACCCTGAGCCAAACCTCTGGCCATGTGCTAGTGATCAAAAGCCACTGTTTGACAGACTGCACAACAGGCCTTCACAAACATTCCTCTTGCCGACATTACCAGCTCAAAAGGGAAGTCTTTCAAGACTTCAGGGCTTATCCCTATGTGTGTTTGCAGTGTTGGATCTTTAGTACTTACTCTTGCTGGCACGTGAAAGATTGCATAATGCTGCAGCTCCCAAAAATATTTACCAGTGTGAGAGTGTGATCCTTTGTGTTCAGAACAAATGTACTTTGATATTTTTAAATTATTTAAAAACTTTGCAGGAGTGAATCATAAATGTTATCATATATTCTGACACTGGTTTTCAGTGTGTAGCTGTCTTTCCTGAGAAATCACATTAAGAATAGAAGGGAAGAGTGAATGCTGAAAGCTATGATTTTTCAAAGGTCAAAATCAAGATAAGTAAGAAGGGGTTCAGCCTCATTCATTCTAGCCATAGCCATATTCACCTAGACTCAAGACCTGCATATATTCCTATACATGTTCTTTATTAAATGAATGTGACAGATATCTAAACCCCATAATTTTAACACAAATAATATTAAAAAAAACTGGGGAAATTATGGAATTAAATGCTTTTTAAACTGCTTTAAATATACTAAAGTGTAGGACAATCTGGTAGATTGAAATCAGTCTTGGCATGAATGTACATTTATAAAGCCAGACTTTGAAACGTTGTTTTCTTGTGACTACTGCTGTGAAGGCCATTCTGTACTAAATTTTTTTTAGCTTTATCCATTTTTTTTAAATGTATTGCATCATATGAAAACATACTTTAAAATTGTCTAAGTTCTTTTTACTGTACTATAATCAATTTAGGAAACTTCAGTCAAAATAATCCTGCATTCTGAGGCTTCATTGAAAACGCCCAGCACAGAGATGTTTTCACTGAATGACACCAAGCAGGTAGAATTGCTAGTGTGATTCTTAGTAACTCATTTTTCTCTTGCCTTTTCAGACTATGGCACTATTAAGAAAGTACTTGCCCCAATGAACCAGAATTCAAGCAGCTGCCTGCTTGAGGAAATTGAACTCCTGCCGAAAAGTCAGCGAGAGCCCATCAGGAGCCTTCAGATCCTGCACAGCCAGAGTGTCCTTTTTGTGGGCCTTCAGGAACATGTGATTAAGGTCCCCCTGAAGAGATGTCCCTTTTATAAAACATACAGGTATGAAGAATCAGCTAGCTTTATTTGACTGGAGAAAAGTACATGCAGGGGGTTGCAGAAAATTGGGAAGGATAAATGGCTGCAAGTAGGAATCCAGATTGTCTCTCTCAACAATGACTTCCTGTGTACACTATTTATCAGAAGTATCTCTGACTACTTGTATTAACTTATTGGGACTAGATGAGGTTCTCAGTGAATTATATTCATATTGAAGTGTCATTATGCAGATTCTGAATTGTGAAGTGAAACATTAAGAAATGTTTTATATAGAAAACATTTATATGGTAAAGTGAAATATAGCTGCTGGCTTAATATATTAAAGCCTGTGACTTGGACAAATTTAAGAGGTAGGTTTTTTTGTTTCTTTCTTTCTTTCTTTCTTTGTTTTAAGCTGTATTATAACTGTATTATTGTAATTATAACAAAGTCTGTAGATTTAGAAAGAAAATTGGGTTGGATGAACTGAGAATTAGAAGTACTTGCAAAAGTGCCTATTTAAAGGTAGTGTTGGATCAGCAAACTGTAATAAATGTAAATATGCTACTAGTTAAAAGGCCTATGCAACCAACAGTTGTTCAACCAAAGAAAGAGGATAACTTACGAATTATCACTTAGTTATAGACTGTATTATCACTTAGTTATAGACTGTATTATGGTAGTTAAGGAATTTAAAGTTCAGCACACAACTTTTCCAATAGGCTATCTGAAAATACCTCTGGGTTGCAGAATGTGCTATTAGAGATTGTTAATTTCATCTAGTTAGTTTTATCTTCCCTTTGATATATGTGGTCCTGGTAATTCAGTACAATTGTTTTGTGTTACATCAGATAGACACTGAACCAGTCATGAGGTTTTGAGAACTGTGACAGAGACATGTGAATGGTTTTTTAGCTTCTTTTAGCTTCACCTTGATTAACATACATTCCTCTGAAAAGCTGAGCTGCTGAAGGGGGAGAAAGGCTGCCAGTTTCCTTTCTTGACTCACAGAGACATTATTTGTGCAGCAGAGATATTATACCTCCCATAAAAGGCATCGTGACCATTCACAGGTAAAGACATTTCTGGTTGTCACAGTGACCACATGGTTGGTCACAGCAGGGAAGTGGCCATGGGACACAGGTATAGTAAAGCTGTGGCTTGGTGACAGTGGAAGGACATTTCCAGGAGATCTGGTTCACCATAGAGATTGGGACCATGCAGGAAGCCAGTGAAAGGCTCCTGGATTGAAAAGAAGACTGAAGGAAAAGGTGTGCCCTAGAGAACAAGTATACCAGGGAAAGGAAGAATTATACCTTTTACAGTCTTTTACCAGCCCGTTTTTTGTTTATGCTGATTTATGTAGCGTATTTTTGGCATTTTCTATTGAAGTAAAAGAACACTTGAAGCCCCTTTGGAAGTCCTTCACAGCTTACTTTAGGGAAAAGTTTTGTATGGGCAAGTCTCTGCTTCAAGTGTTTTGTTGGTTTAGTGGCCTACTTAGGACCAAGTTCCAGTTTCCTTGAAAATTTCATCTTTCCTTGGTTCAGAGAGTTGAAAAAGGATGTGTGGTGGTGAGTATTTACACCAAGCCTGTAGTTCCACTTTGGACATTTTAAGGCTGGTGCCTCACATTGTTTTTAGTGAGGTGTGAATGCCCAAGACCCCTGGTATCTCTGCTTCTCTCAGGACAATTTCTAAGGCATTGCAATGCTATTCCAGCTGCAGGGCCCAAAAATGCTTCTGCCCTTGCAGGGTAGAGCTGCTGTTTCAAATCACAGACCCCATGCATGGCTACAGGCTGTTCATTCCTCTCCATGTTTGAGCAGTGGGCTCTAATTGTCTAATTTTTTAAATTTGTTTTAGAACAAAACGGAACAAAAAAATTGGTGCATTTCCCATTTTACAGAGAACAGTAGTTTAATGACTCAAATACTGCTCAAATGATAATTTATTCCTCTGCCCAGAGGTATATGAAGTCTCATCTTCCAGTGGAATGACTTATTTAAAAGGAGATAAAATGATTCCTTGTGGGGTTTTTCAAGCATGTCTTTTGTAGTTGTTTGACTTCTCTTGTAGTAATTAAATATTCATTGCACCAAAAGGCTTGCCATCCTTGCTTTCTTCTTGTTTAAAGAGTTCACCAGCAATTTTAGCTCTGTTTCGTGAAAAATGAGAGGATTTACAGATGTGATCCAGACATAAAAAGAAATTTCCTTGTCATCTATCATTAGGGACTCAGGTTATTAAGAGAATGCAGATGTAATCTCTCTCTCACCTATAATTTACTTTTGGTTTGACTAGTTTTTTTTCCTGTCTTATGCTGGATTATTTTTTTTTTTTTTTCTTTTTGCATGTGGAGACAGTACAAGTACATTACTGGGGGGCTATACATTTCTCCAGGCATTGAAACATCTTAAACTTGCTCACTGCATTTCTGGGTGCTTTAATACCCACACTATTCTATTATGTTGCTAACTATTACTTCTATATTGTGTAGTAATGGGTAAACAGAGTAATGGGTAAGCCTTACCTAAGGTAATGCCTTGAAGCATAGTGGAGGCAGTTGTATTATTTTATTTATTCACATTTATCATACTTAGGGCTGTATAACTGTGCCAAAACTACATTCTGTAATTCCATCAATGATAACTAGTCTCTTCTCCAGACCAAGGATGTGTACTCCTCAGTATCCATGTAATTATTGAGGAATAGGGCATATTTGTATATGAATAACAGCCTTGAAAAAGTCAAAAGGTTGAAGACGTGCTACCTCACCTGCTCTTTTTAGTAAATGAGAGTGCTCAATGCATAATCTTATCTAATCTCTTTGTTTAGGTTTCTTGCTGAGCTTTCAGACAATACAACTTCAGCCCCTCTGTTGAGCAGACTCTTTCAGGAGCTAATATCTCAATGTCAAGATAATTTTCTTGAGATTGTCTATTTTAATTGTTCTTCATTATTCCTTGTTTCATCTTCGCACAGTAGCCTCTCAAGCCAGTGGTTATTGCTTTTATTTGTAGTTTATTATGTCTCCTTAGCAATCGCTCTAATATGCTCTGCATATCATAAATCTGTTCCTCCAGCACTTTTCAGTGGTGGAGGAACCCTGTGACCTGCTGCTGCTCTGACAGATATTCCATCTGCTTCAGCACACAGCAGTCATGACGCTACTCCCATAAACACTGTTAACAAAGGCTCTTGAAAATACATTTGGAAGCTATTTTTTTTTTGTGTGTGTGTGTATGTGTGTGTTTTAAGTGCAGTTTGCTGCACTTCATTACTGTGACACCAGACCTTGCCACAGGCAAAACCTGTTGTCACACCCATAGTTTAGGTTGCTCAGCACTTTACGTTATGCTCTGATGTTTCCGTCATTCATGAGTTGCCCATGCCAGTTATTTGGATTGCCAGTTTCCATGGGGGGCAGGTGGAGGGTATCTCATGCAGACTTCTGCCAGTGCCTGAATAGTTTTGAACAGCCTGCTGTAATTGTGCTGGTTTTGAGAGTCAGCTAGAGAAAAGTAATTTGGGGTGTGTCAATACTTTGGAGAATCAGTTCTCCAAAAAACCCTGCCATATTCAAGGTGCAGAAAGCAGCGGAGCAGTTACCTTAATTCAGTTCTCCTTGGGGAAAATCCTTAAGGTTTGACCAGGTTATTATCACTTAGGTATTAAAATTCACACATTTATCAAACTTTTACAGAAGTCCATCAATGATATTCACCTGAGCTATTTTCACAGATGAATTCTCCATCTCTGTACTTCAGAGTTGAGTCAGCCAAGCAGGAAGCACAACTGACTTTTATATATCTGTTAATTAGCTATAGTGTGAGATAAATAGAATATTTATAATGAGAAGATAATTATTAAACTCTCTAAAATTTCAGTTTCTGTATTTCACTTTAAAGGTTCTATGCATCTGTAGTGAGGAATAAGACATGTCATATGGGGGTAGGGACTCTGTCCCCCGAAACAGTCAGCTTTCTTTTGTTGGCAGCCATAGTCTACAAAAGCAACCCTGGATGGAAGTGATTTTTCAGAGGCAAATTTGTCAAAGTTATACTTTGTACTGGCATTTTCAGTGCATTAATTCTGAAAGGACAATGAAAGGCTGTATCAGCCCAACGTTCTTTAAAATCTTCCCAAGCAAGGGTCAACGATTGGTATTTCTGACTCAAGATAGGTTTCACACACTTGAAAGGCTTGAGAACTAATCTTTCTATGATGTTATGTCTAAGTAAAAATAAATAGTACCATCTGCTAAAAGCTGTACAAATAATGACTTCTCTGGCATAAAATAACCATCAACTTCTGGAAATTTTTGAGGGTTTTTTTTTTTTGTTTTTTGTTTTTTTTTTTTTGCAATATATGCCTAAGATACTACTAGGTCAGAAGGTTGTCCTGCTAAGTAATGTTATCATAACTATCCTACTGTAACTAACCTTTTGCTCTTCGAACTTCTTTATTTTTATTTTTGGTGTCTTTGTGAGCCATCAGTTAAGCAATCTGTACATACACAAGAAAACTCTATCAGCACAGTGCTGAAAAGGCTATGGAATTAACTAACAGAAAAAAACAATATACTTTATTTCATTCCTAGAACTCCTACAAGATTATTGGATCAAGTATTTCAACCACTTTTGCATTCCTTTATTTTGCCCTAGCTGCAGGTTTTGCATCCTCAGAAGTACCCTCACCCTCAGTAGGAACCTGTCTTCCTGGTAACAAACACTCCATAACATTAAATAGTAAAATAATTATTCTTATATACCAATACTATACAAGTTAATAACAGGTATGTGGTCTAAACCATTACTAGGTGTTCATGTGTCCAGAAGAGCTTGCCAACAAATGGAATTGAAATTTCTGTTTGGAAGAAATAGTTCCAAAGTATTTATTTTTGGATATTCAGGGGGATTTCCTGATTTCAAAATATTCAGGCTTCATTCCAGTTTAAATACGAGAAATCTGCTTCTCCATTATAATGTCAGAACCACATGAGGACTGATCTGAATTAGTGATTCCAGAGTAATATTCCAGAATCAGAATCCTCATAAATTTCCCAGACTAGGATAAACCATACTCCTGTCTGCAAGTCTAGATTATAAGCACATATTAAAAATGGCAATTCTTTTTTTGGGGGGGTATTAGGTACACTGAAAAATTATCTTCAGTTGGTGTCAACTTATGAACACTATTAAAGTCAGCAAAACTATGAAATAAGCACAGCTGTAAGTATGTTGCACTCAGAAGAAGTAGAATATTAGTCCCATACTGAGGAGGGAGTAGCTTGTTCCTTTCTGCCTCTGTAAAGATGAAAGCTTTTGCAGAAAGTGTCTGTCCTGAAAAATGCATCAGAGACATACTGCTCGCTTACATTTTGTTGCCCCTGAAATATTTAGCGACAGCTCGCCAAAGTGTGATGTATGTATGTATTGTGTAGTAAGCAGATATTTTTGTCAAACAAGATTTTTACAGTCTGCTCCCAATTTAGGGAAGGAAAAATGTGTTTTTCTTTTAGTTTTCCAGGATGCAAGTAAACCAGATAGACTTGACCACATATTTGCATTTCAGATTTTATTAGTAGGATACTATTTTAAACAAAAAGGTGACCTAAGAAAGAAAAGTTTAAAACAGGCATGTGGTATTCATATATCATGATGTAATTAATTTTGTTGCTTTAAAAATATCAAAGGATTCAGGAATTCTAAGTTCATTGTGTTTACTCTTAGTAACTGTAGGTGCTTGCAGGCAAGTTTGGAAAGTGAGTGTTGGACAAGTGGACAGTGAGGTGGATTGGGAAATGACTGAATGCCAGCACTCAGAGGGTTGATATCAGTGTCACAGTCTAGTTGGAGATCTACTGGCATCACCTAAGGGTCAATACTGGGCCCGGTATTGTTTAATTCCTTCATCAATGACTTGGCTGAAGGGGCAGATGCCTCCCCAGAAAGTTCACTGCTGATGGCACAAAGCTGGAGGAGAGGCCAATTCTCTGGAGGACTGTGCAGCTCTTCAGAGGGACCTTGACAGGCTGGAGAGATGAGTGGAGAGGCACCTTCTGGAATTCAACAAAGGCAAGTGCAGGGTCCTGTACCTGGGGAAGAATAATCCCAGGCACCAGCACAGGCTGGGGGCTGATGTGCTGGAAGGCAGCTCTGAAGAGAAGGATCTGGGGATCCTGATGGACAGGTTATCCATGAGCCAGCAGTGTGCTCTGGGGGCCAGGAATGCCAATGGTATCCTGGGGTGCATTGGGAAGAGCACTGCCAGCAGATTGAATGAGGTGATCCTGCCCCTGTACCCTGTACATCTGAGTGCTGTGTGCAGTTCTGGACTCCTCAGGACAAGAAAGACATGGATCTCCTAGAGCAGGTCCAGAGGAGGGCAAAAAAGATGATGAGAGTCTGAAGCATCTCTTCTATGAGGTGAGACTGAGGGAGTTTGGCCTGTTTAGGAGAAAACTGAGAGGAGATTTATCAATGTATATAAATATCTGAAGGGAGGGTGTCGAGAGGATGGAGTGCATGTTCTGAAAGTTGTCTTTCACATTTGATCCATATATGGTCGCTTGGAAGCATAAATATTCAGTGAATTGTGTGATGTAACAACTTTTATAGACAAATTTCTGATTCCAGATTTGATGGAAGGACCTTGTGGGTTTAAGGCTGGTATTCTCAGTGACTAAATTGTATCTAAATATATTTTTTTGACTATGCTACAAAAATTAAAATAAGAGGAAGCAATGGCCATGCACTCAGAGTGTCTGAGATGATTAAAGGATTTGATTTTTCTTACCAGTACGGGTAAGGGTTGAGCAGTATTCTGAGTATTTGACATGCATCTTAACTTAAGCTATTAGGGATTTTATAAGTTGTGTCCCTACCATTTATGTTCTTCTGCATCATTGATCTGTATCTTTAGATGCCTGTTCTTTATTGCATACATGTATATATGTATATAGCTGCAAAACCAGTAGTAATGAAAACATTGATAGGCACCTTTGACTGATATCACACTCATGTATTCATTCAGGAATGGATACAACTGTGGAACATGAAACAGAGTTTTAACTTTCTGTTTGAATTTGCAGTGATGAATCTGTCTTCTGCAAAATAAGATGGTGACCCCAGTTCAGTTCCTGGTAGACAATGTGTCAGGTCACATTTGATGGTAATTGGGACTATGTAGGCATGGATATTTCAGTAGAAATTATTGAAAGGGTCAGGAGACTCAGTTCTTAGAAATGCTGTATATGGGTAAAGACAGAAAAATGTTTCTTGAACAGTCTTAGAAGATGCATGACTTGCATTTATATATATTGTATGAATACAATGTTACAGCTCAAGAGGATACTTGATTAGAACTTTCATATTGGGGATGTATTTCATGGGAATGTATTCTCCCCCGCAAAGGAAATTTAAAAATCCCTTTTTAAACTTAAGGGGTTTTTTTTGTTCTTTGAAATCCACAAATTATTTTTCTTTTTAGTCTTAAACTCTGTGGGATCTTTAACATATTCTACTCTGAATTGTGTTCAATTCTGCCTTATTTTCTAACTCAATAAATCATTTCAGATATAACTGAAGTAGGACCATTTTGC
This sequence comes from Cettia cetti, assembly GCA_013401135.1. NCBI lineage: Eukaryota > Metazoa > Chordata > Aves > Passeriformes > Sylviidae > Cettia > Cettia cetti. The sequence continues at coordinate 102,525 of VZUI01038821.1, read as the reverse complement.
TGGCCCACTTGGTGATAATTCTAAAATAGCTGAAGAAATAACCTGCTTTTACTGACTTGCTTTAGAGTGAGGTGGCTCATGGTTCTGTTAGTAGTCAGTCAAAACCCATTGCTGAAGTGTAGCACCACTGTCAGCAGGCACACTGAACCATTATTGCCAAACGAGTGCCTTGCAGGAGACACACTCTGCTACCTATTCTTTACATTTGGTAAAAAAATGTGAAGTGACAACACAGCAAAATTAGAATCATCAGGAAAAGCCAAAAGCTGTTGAATATTTTTGCAGAGTGCTGACTCGATAGGGTAAGTGGCATCAAGAGTCTTTGAATGAACCATATTAATTTTATTCCTGAATTTCCTTCCTGCACAAAATTGCCGGTTTTAGCAGTGCTGGGACAAATTAAGTGAAGTTTTGGAGATGTGAACTGGTGCCTACTGGGATTAACAGACAAAACATTCATTCTCTGCTGAAATTGAGATGTAAGGTATGCTTCTAGAGACAAGATGACAAAATATATTATCCAGCTCTACTATTTGCAGTGTGACAGTCTGAAAGAGCCCTGTCAAATGAAAGACCCAATACTTACTTTAAAATTTATCTAATTTTTCAACAGTAGCATCTAAAATTGCTTTAATTTAGACAGAGGTTTGGGAGAAAAAGGAGATAAAGATGTGTAGTGGTATCTGATTTTTGACTTTCCTTACTTATGTAGAATTGAAGTAAAAAAACATGTTGTGTTGTTTCTTTTGTTATTTTGTGTGCACATTTAAGCTTTTCCTCTTACTGCTGTCTCTTGGGAGAGAGATTCATTAAAAAAGAGTTAAAACTGCATGAAAATTTTCTAAGGACACCTAATTGCAAGTAAGAATAGTTCCTTTAAATTTCCCATTTCAGATAGAAGTTCTGATATTTTTATACTTACCAGCTTTATTCTATCTGATTTTTTATCTGTTAATTTCTTTTAATGTGTGTTTCTTTGTTTTATCTAGGCATAGTAGATAAAAATAATTAGCTGCTGTTACTAACACATTAAATCAAAGGAATCATTCCTGAAAGGAAAGAAAATGGTTTTAAAAGGTGACATTATTAGGGTAAGGATAAAAACTTACCCTCATATTACCTCCCTGCTTTTAATTTTAAAGAAACTATGTCCACTTTTCAGAGAAATAGGTGATCTGAAAAAAATAAATAAAATTCTCTGAGATGTGAGGCAGGGTGGAGAACAGAAAAGAATTGTTGTGCCAGTACCTGAGAACAGGGCAGCTATTTAAGTCATGTCCTGCTACAATTCATGAATATGTCTGACACAGTGAGTTGAAGGATGTTGATGATACTGAACTACAGTTTTGTAGGTTTTTTTTTTTTTCTGTCGGCATATAAGAATTAAAAAAATTAACTTCTTACAATATGAGACTTAGATATAATGACTGGGACAATGAATTAGCACATTAGTGAAAGAATCCCAGCAAAACTAGTGTTTCTCACGTGAAGAATATTTCTCTGAAAAAAAATCTTGTTGCTTTATTTGGAATAGTTCATATAGTTAGAGGATTAATTTCTGTATTGTAGTGTAAAGAAAAACATTATTTAAGAATGGAGGAAGTTATCCTCTTGTCATCTGCATGAGGTTAGCAGAGTTATTAACTTCTTCAAATAATAATTTTCATATGCTCAGTGGATCTTCTTAACTAAATTCTGAAAATATTCACCTTGGTTTACCTTACTGCAGACCCCTCCAAACCTGGTCAGCTACTGAAAAAACCCTGTTCAGTGTTCACAGAGTGATCAAATATTCTTTATTGTAGCAGTACAAGGACTTTTTTCTTTCATGGAACTAGGATCTGTTCTGATACCAGAAAATTGTAAGGACAGTCAAAATATGTTTCTAGCACCTTACTTAAAACTTCTGAGTGACTTGTAATGAAAGGTGCAAGTAGTTTTGATTTGCTTGAATTGAAGGTACAGTGAAAACAAAAGCAAAAGAGGAAATGGGGTCTAAGACCAGAGTGGAAGAAGGATCAGCTTACTCCCACTAAAGAGGAAGTATGGTTCTAAGTGAAAGGATATTTCAAAAGACTTTGAAATATTTTTGGTTTTAATAAAAACTTTCTAAAGCATAATAATGAACACTTTGAGGTTAGAAAATTGAGCACTTCAGCTTTGAGGCACAAGTTGTCATTTCAATGTTATCATTGCTAACATTACCAGTTGTGCAGTGTCAGCCTTTAATTCGTTTTTGTATTCTTTTCTCATAAAATACATGCTTTATCAGAGATACTCAGAAGGAGAACACTGGATGTCTTGCAAACACTGAAAGACCAAGACACTTAAAACTTTCTGTAATTTGCATTAATGTTCCTTCTCACTTTCCAGATAGTTAAATAGAAACATGTGTAGCCTGAGTTACAAAAATGCTAAGTGCTCACAGCTGCAGGAGCCAGCAGTGGGAACTCTCTTCTGAACAGCGAATTCCCTAAACCAAAAGCTTTATCTTTGAGCTGGAATCCTGGTTAGGGTACCTGTGGAGTTCTGACCATTATGCCTCTTACATTGTGCCCTTTCTGCAGATGAGAACTATGCTCTCACGTGGTACTGGCAGTCCACATTGCCAATTGTAATGTGGAAGTGAATTCTTAGAAATTTGTAATAATGATATTTTGGAATAACAGTCCAGAGAATTAGTAAGTCTGTGTTGGTTAGGTGTCAACATGGCAGGACATGAGGAATGCCAGAGATAAATAGAAACATCAATAAAATACATAAATTAGTTTTTAGGACAGAATCACAGAACACTTGAGGTTGCAGGGGTCTCTGATGGTCATCTGGTCCAATGCTTACAGGGCCGTGTCTGGGTGTCTTTTGAATATCTCCAAGGAAGGAGATTCCAGAAGCAGGGCTATCTGTGCCAGTGCTCAGTCACCTTTCTGCAACAGTGTCTCCTGATGTTGAAGCCTCCTGTTTCAGTTTGTGCCCATTGTCTCTGGTCCTGTCACTGGGTACTGAAGACCCTGGATGCTCTTCTTTGCATGCTCCTTTCAGGGTTTTGTACATATTGATGAGATCCTCTCTGAGCCTTCTCTTCTCTAGGCTAAACAGTTCTCCCAGATCTCAGCCTCTCCTCACTGGAGAGATGCTACAGTTGCTTGATCATCTCTGTGGCCCTTCAGTCAACAGATGTGATGGGATAATTAAAGAGAGAAGGATAATGCCCATGGATTTGAGTTGATCAAAAATGATCAGTCTAACATTTTTTATGATCTAGACAAAATTTTTGAATGCATTATTTTTATGTATAATTTATAGGTGTTCTTACAAGTGTTAAACCAATTATATTGTGCTTCACTATAATGGGAGTTCCACCTCCTTTTTTATGGATCTTTAGTTATGAAGCTGCAGACTTATTGGCTGGATCATTAATACTAGACCTTAGCAAGAGAAATCTCCTATTTATTAGAGAAATGAACTTCTAGTTTTGTACAGTGGATCTTTCAGGGTCTGTATGAAACTGGACTGTATGAAACATCCTTCTCTGTAATCCTTTTCTTTCCCTTCTCATGTGCAACTCAGAGGGAGTGTTGAGTGCAGCATGTGAAATGTAAGAGGTGGGATGGCAGCCACCAATGCCCCTTTGAACTAACTTACAGAGATTTTGTACAATTGCAGAAAATAGATCAGAAGGTTTTCTAAATAATTTTCAAAGACCAGACATTGTCCTCTGGTTTCTGAAAAAGATGACATCTACAGTTCCAAAACTGACAGAAAAAGACTAAGAATTATAACTGCTGAAATTTTTATTTGGAGCAGGCAATATACCCTCTTCACGAATTTCTGTAATTCTCCAGTAATTAAGTACAACAATCAGTCTAGAAAATGTACCATGCATGCAGACAGAAATTCAGCTATGCATTTAAAAGAATTCCTAGTCTTGTGTAGGCATTCAAATTAATTTTCCTCCGTTTTTTGTCATTTTGTCTGTACCGTACCACAATAGAGATAAATTTCACTATCTGCCTATGAAATACCAAGAGATGCCACATAGTTATTTAGAAGTCTTTGGTCACTACAAATGAAGATAAATGCCCTGGTTATCTCTGATGGTTTTCATCCACAGTGCATGCATTGGATCCCAAGACCCTTATTGTGGCTGGGACATGGTGATGAAGAAATGCACAACGCTGGAAGAAAGTCTGAGCATGAGTCAATGGGAGCAAAGCATTACCGTGTGTCCAGTAAGTCCAAATGCATTCATTTGCCTCTTAAAACCGTTGATTCCATGTGATTTTCATGGAAATGAGTTGGCATAGATTTTTCAAGCTCAGAAAATTGCATTTAATGCTATATTCCCTAGATTTTAGCAGAATGCCTAGTTTCTTTTCTATTTCTTATCAAACTACTTCTATGATAAAATTATTTAGGGTAATTTCAAAGGGTGATTGTTTTTTATCTGTAATGTCTATTTTCCTACCTTGAAAATAAACGTTTTCTAAGACTATTGATATTGACATATTTTTCTCTGCAGATTTTTTCTCCATTAAGTGCTTTGAAAAACTTTAATCACTAATGGTGTAATCTTTTCTTTTAGGATAATTATTGCTAATATAAAAAGCCAAATAACATCTTCTAGAGTTCATTAATTGGAAGGCTAACTTCCATGAGTTAAGTCTCACTCATATCAATGACAGAGGTGATAATTATTATAAATGCAAGGTTTATATTTACAGTGGCTTAACTCTTCTCTTTAAAAAATTATTTTGAATAAATTCAATATAATATAAAAAAGCACCAACAAAATTGATTTGTATCTATCATTTTTAATTTTATTCTGGTGTTGTTTTAATATTCATTCTTTTTCCTTACTCCAAAGCATGCCAAAAGAGAGTTAAGAAGTACCTTTCTTATGCTGTTGAGCTTTTTTTTTTTTTTTCCTCTGGAGATTCTTGCTGCTTTGTCTTTCTGCCCATGAAGAGGGAGCCAATCCAACTCAATTCTGCTTTCATTCCTAGTAAGGGCTTCTTGATCTTGTCCCCCCCACTCACCAGGGGGACACATGCATCTATAAACTTATGCTCACATGGCATTCATGTTCTTATCTCCATTTGTTTACAAGCTCCCTTTAACATCTTGATGACACTTTTCTCTCCTAAGCTGGGCTTTGTTTTGTGAATGAAAGATGTGTTCTGACTGTGTTTGACATTAAACAGCAATTTTTAAACATTTTTTCAAATTTTTAAAACTTTAAAAAATGTTTATGTCTTGCCCTGTCCTTTGCATCCACCTTCTCACATAGAAGACTAATAAAATAGGCCTATGTTGGATTCATCTGCATTAGCATTTGAACTGAAATTAGGAACAACTTCGGGGAAAATGTTATGATAACTGAAATACTTTATTTTGTTGATATTTGTATGGGCAGTCAGCCTGCTGTGCTCAGTTTTTGAATTGTGGCACTAGGCCTTTTTTTTTTTTTTTTTTTTTTTTTTTTTTTTTAAGTTATAGAACACAAGCCCAAGATGGGGTGGAGGGAGGAGTAATTTAGAAAGCATAATTCCATTCTGTTCCATTCAACTAGAAAAACAATTATTTAGTATCTATTACATGACATGTGCATAGGATATGGCAGTCTAGTCAAAGCCAGGGAGCACCTAAGTCTTGCTTAGAAATTTATCCATATCTGTGAGACTTACCCTGCTGATCTGAAATTCAAAGACCTGGGGAAACTCCAAAGAAATTTTGTCCTTGAGTAGATTAGGCTTGCATAATATAAGGAAGATTTTAGAATTATCTATCTAAATTGAAATAGTTTGGGTTTATGCCTTTACTCTTTTAAAGCCTTGTACACTAGGAAACACATTATTGAACAGATTGGAAAACTTTATAGAAACTTTCCTCTAAAGGAAACACAGTATTTTAGCAAACTGCAATCAATTACAATTTTGCTTAGCTAATCTTTCAAATATTTGTTTTTATAGCATTTTTATGTGCTGTGCTATGCTCACAGGATATATAAGCCAAGCTGTAATTAATTTAATTTTGTAGGCAACTGAGCTATGTGCATCCTTGCCACGTGCTAGATATATTCAAGACACTGTTGCAGGCAGAACATAGCAGAATATTCAAAACCTGCTCTCTCTTTTTTGGTCCTAATTGCTTCCAAAATCTTAATTGTTAGTAAAATTACTCGGATCTTTCTAACATTGTAGAACATTTTTTAGGTTAAAGAATGACCAGTTTCATCTGAAATTGGATCAGAGAGGGGTCTGTTTATACAATAGTTTAGTCTAGGATAAAAAGTGTGACCAATTTCCTTTGAGAAATTATTTCCTACGGAATTATTCATGTGGCTAAGATAGGCATGTCATAACACGCCTGTGTCATGACATGTAGAGGAGAGAGGTGAATAGGAGAGATAGATGAGCATCTGTGCTACCATCTCTGGACTTTGAAGATCAGTTTTGAAAAATGTGATTATTTTGGTTATCTTGCTCTGATTTAATTCCTAATTTGATTTTTAGGTTATTGTTTTAGTTGGCACGAGTAAAACAATTGTGCATAAATATGGACACTAATTATTACTATGGCACGTGTATCCACTTTGATCTTTTTCCAGTTGGCCATGTATCTCTATTATTCATGCAATAATTTTTATGGCAATTAAGATTAATTGTTTTATTGAAATGTTTTCCATTGGGACTTGCAATCCATCACTTAAAAATATACAGACATTATCTAGGAGCTTTTACAAAGAAATTAAAAATAATTTTAAAAAAATTTTCAGGATTTCAGTTTTGGTTCTGGTTTTGTGTTTGCTTGTTTGTTTGTTTAATAGAAGTATGCAACATGAAATGGCTTTATTTTTAAAGTTATTCTCAGAGAAAGCGTAGGGATCTGAATTCATTAGGAGCTTCAGGAAATTCTACAGACTCACTAAATTCTACAAAAAGGAATCTCAAACCAAAGATCTCTTGACAGAGTTAAAAACTGTGACCATTACTCAGAGTACAGAGGCACAAAGCAGGAATTTGAGGTGGGTGCAGAGAGACTTGAGACAAAAGTGGATATTTGGATTAAGAAGGAAGAAAGGTCTAAAGGTATCTGCAGAAGGGAAAGGGTGACAAAACCCAGGTGATAGAGAGGGAAAGCAGAGTGTAGCCATGGCAAGATGGTCTGATTGACTGTGATTTTGCCCTTGAGGTGTCAGATTGTGAAAGGTTAATGGGCAGGGGCTCTGGTGAGGGCTGCAAAGGCCCCTCATTGGTACATTTTCCTTTCCTGAAGTCGTACGATAGAATTGTTTGATATCACTTCTGAAAGGGAGATACAGAGAGACAGAGCAGGTGAGTCATGGGGAATGGCAGAGACCCCAGCAGGATGATCTTTGCAGTGCAAGGAAAAATAATGAAGAAAGAGAATATGTCATCAATTTATCTTTCTGATGTCAAGCTTTCAGCTGTGTTTTATATATACTTTCTCTGCCACTTAATATGTATTATGGTAACCATCGACAACTGTTAGCTTGTCTAACCATAGACACACTTTAGTTTATAATTATAGGTGCAACAGTAAAGATGTTTTGATGCAGCACAGAAAGAGAAAGCAGTAAAAGCATTTTCACATCTCTGACATAATTAGATTGAAGACATAGAATTGTTAGTTTATGAACTATAAATATTTGTTAGACCAGCAGTATAAGAGAGAATGAGCCTGCTTGTCACTTAAAAGGAAGTATTTCTTGTTATTTTACAAAATCCAACAATGTAAACTCTACGTGATCAAAGGTTGGTGAGTTATTTTCAATCAATAGCTGTCAACAGATTTTGAAGTGGTGAATTATGGTTATGTTGGTTGTAGCTGACAGAATATACACATAGCTGTCCTTGCACAAGTGATACTTGTGAAAAATAAACTGGGGGAATTGTAATTAGTAGTGAAATTATGGTATCTTTGCCACAGTGGAAAAAAACAGCCAACATCCAGAGTGTCAGTGGAAACATGCCTTATGTTGTAATTGAATCCCTTTTATCTTCAAAATATTTGTGAAATGTACACTTCTCTCACCACTGCTAAAATACCAAGAATAGTAAAGGAAGATGCCATTTCAGATTGGTTATGACAATCTACAACTGTAATTCCTGTTTCAATATATAAGCAAATATTGAAGTGTTCTCACACATTGGGTGAAAAATGCATGACTACAAATGATACATACTAATTTTTACTAAGAGTGAATTTGAATGCTACTTAACCTGCATATGTTGGTGCTATTGTCTCTACTGAAAGTTAACATGTGGCAAACAAAAGGCAAATTCCTTAATACTTAACTGAAAAAGTAACCATCACTTCCATTTAGGACCACAGATTTGTCAAGATTAACACCTTGCTAAAAGAATATTATGAAAATCTGTCTTTGTTGGGAGCTGAATTCCCTATGTCCTGCCCCATTTTCTTTAGCAAAGCTCATTTTCTAGCTCATTTTGTTTCAGCTAGGCAATGAAAAATTGACGATAAATGTGCTACAGCTGCTTGATGGAAACATTCCAGTCAAAATGAGAATGGTCTGAACCTTCCAGTCAAAGGTGTTAAAAATTGAATTCTGTGGGAGCAGACTCTTTCATCATGTAGGGTTAGGTGCTGCTTTTTGGAGATGTTTCTAGGATTTATGCATATAATTTCATATGACACTTACAGACTGTCATATTTAAAACCACATTTTGTCCTTGGGAAATGATACTGTATGATATGACATATGCTTCGAAAGCTGTTTTCAAAAAAAGACACTCATCATGGAGTTTGATCAATCTAGTTTTGCTACCCTGGACTATTTCAGCATCTGTGTTTAGAATCACAGAATTGTTTCATTGGAAGGAAACTGAAAGATTATTTATCTTGAATCCTCCCGGCCAAAGGCAAGAACATCTTCCGCTAGACCATGTTGCTCAAAGCCCCATCCAACCTGGCCTTGAACACTTCCATGGATTGGACATCCACAGTTTCTCATGGGAAACTGTTCCAGTGTCTCATCATCCACATAAAGTATTTCTTTTTCACTTTTTCCTTATCCTCTGCTGTTTTTTCCTTTTGATCTTGGGTTTTACTGTCAGTCTCCAGGTTCCATTTTCACCAGAAAATTTTAGGGAGTAGGGAATACAGAAGATAATTGAGAGGTGACAGTTAGTTGTGATTTCTGTTATTGCTATGGTGGTGACATCCAGTGTCCTGCATTGGTCAGAAGTTGTAGAAATTATGCAGCTACAGGAATTATAAAGGGAGATCGCTGTCTGGAAGATGTATCTCTGCTGTTGTTGGTGGCTGAAGGCTAAACCTTTCCTGCACAGCAGAATAAAGAGGTTGTGTGAAGGAACTGTAAAGCTTCAGGTAAGCTTTCCTGTTGTGTTTGTTTCTAGATGAGGAATCTGACAGTGGATGGACATTTTGGAACATGGTCACAGTGGAAACCTTGCACCCACACTGATGGTGCCAGTGTAGGCTCGTGCCTCTGCAGGACACGTGTGTGTGACAGTCCTGCTCCTCAGTGTGGAGGATGGCTGTGTGAAGGACCAACCATGGAGATTGCCAACTGTTCCAGGTACGCAAGACAATTTCAGATTCTATCATTTGTGGTTTAATTTTTTTTAACTTAATCAGAATAAAGCCTACCCTTTATCTACTGATAAAAGCCTACCCTTCTCATCCTAATAAAGCCTACCCTAAATCTACTGATCCTGTTCTGTGCATGAAAGGTCAAATGGGACATTAGAAAGTTTCTCTCAGACTTTGTAGAAGAGAGAATAAGTCAGAAAGCAAAGAGTCATTTCAAATGATGTGTACCGAATAATGTTGTCCTCAGGTAATTTTAACAAAAGCTCTGAAAGAAACAAAAAATAAATGTTAGATAATATCCAAACTATGATACTGTATGAATTACAGAACTTTTTCTCAGTTCTGTCATTCATGCAGCTTTCTTTGCTGGAAGTTAGAATAGCTTACTTTTTTTGAGGTCTCATAATTACCATTGTAGTCCCCCATTCTGCCCTGGAAAAACATTTTTGTTGTATCTTTCAGTTGTATCACAATAGCAAATTCTATTATCAGTCTGTATAGAACTCTTTAACTACTCTTTTGTCTTCTTCAGGAACTTAAGCACTCCCAGAGAAAATCAGTGAGGGCAAATAATTTCAAAGAGACACAGAAAATTATGTGTTTGGAACTGCATCAGAAGTTCACGTTTAAAACATTTCACACATATATTATACATACTTTAATTGCAAGATGAAACGTATAGTGGTGCATTCTGCTAATTTTCAGTGATTCTTTCTGGTTTTTTGTCTTTTTTTTAACATTACAATCACATCATGACCGTGAATAAAACTTATTACATTTCTGCACAAGGTAACTACAAGTTCTGTAAGTGAAAATAGTCTATTTTAGGAAAATTATTTAAAAACTAACAATATATTATATAACATCAGGTCTGGAGAATGATAGAAAAGACAAACATGCTGTGAGATACTGAACAAACAAGAGCTGTCAGGTTTAGAAGGGAATTTGGAATGTGATATGGGATTGTATTTGCATTCTACCTTTGGCATTATTATACTACTGTTTTAACATCTTCCTTCTGTTAACATTGTTATATTAGTAAGGCACTGTTTTAACTTTGGCTTTTATGATGAAAAATCAAAAGCTCAATATATAGTTGTTTTTTTTTTAATTTCTGTTTGTGTTCTACTAGTAAAAACCTGCAAGCTAGCCATTTAAAGCTTTGAAGAACAGCTGAAGTACCTTTTTAATTTTTTTTTCCTAGGACAGGCAAAAATTCCTTCCTTCCTGAAATTCCTTTTCAGATGTTTGGTCTCTAATATTTTTCTAGGGTTATTGGAGGGGGTGGGGGTCCTTTGTAAAAGTTCACAAATGTAAGGTACAGCGTGTGAGCTCTCTTAGCTTTTTTGTTACATTACAGGCAAGGGATTGAAATCTTATCAGAATAACCTGTTGAAATTGAGAACTAATGCATTTTAATGCTTACTTTAGTGTCATAGAGTCATTAGGCTGGAGTCCAGCCATTAATAAGCACTGCCTAGTCCACCACTAAACAATGCCCCCAAGTACAACATTTGTAAGTGTTTTAATACCTCCAGGGATGGTGACTCTACCTCTTCCCCGGACAGCCTGCTCCAGTGCTTGACAACCCTTTTGGTGAAGGAATTTTCCTAATATCCAATCTAAATCTCTCCTGACACAACGTGGTGCCATTTCCTCTCATTCTCTCCTGTGTTAAAATCAAGAGATCAACATCTGGGAGGAGAAACAAACCCCCACCTCATTACATTCTCTTTTCAGGTAGTTGTAGAGAGCAAAATGGTGTCCTCTGAATCTCCTTTTCCTCCAGGCTTTAATCACTTTCCTTTCAGGCAAGGTAGCAAAATTTAACATTTTAATCTCTCTGAAAATGATACGTAATTTAAAGTTAGCTTCAGAACACTGATACAGGAGTTTGTATATGTAGTTTACCCAGAAGTGACCCAATGTAACTAAATATCTTAATATCTTTGTAATTTTGTGTAAGGAGGTAATTTTAGCACTTGGTGGTTACAAAGCATGGAATATGGAATATCAGAGCACCTTTATTTTGGTTCAGTATTCTTGAAGAAATGGAACACGATTAATGACTTCTACAGAAATATTAATAGGCCAGATTCCGCTGTCAGTCACACCTAATCAGCCGTTCGCTATGTATAACAGATGACAGAGCCTGAGCTTTTTATTCTACCAGAAATGGAGGCTGGACACCATGGACTTCTTGGTCACCTTGTAGCACCACTTGTGGCATAGGCTTTCAAGTTCGTCAGCGTTCCTGCAGCAATCCAACCCCTCGACATGGAGGACGTGTCTGTGTGGGACAGAACCGTGAGGAGAGGTGAGTTATCTTTCTTCTATTGTCTGTTTTAATTTCTTCTGTGCAGTTGTATTCCACAGGACATTTTCTCCTTTATTTGCTTGATTTTCCCTTCCTGTTCCTTTCACTCACTCTGCTGTATACAGTACAGTATTCCCATTAACGAGGCTGTAGGTCTGCAGCAGATGTTTCATCTTTTGCTTAGCTTCATCCCTCCTGAGCCACCTGAGAGCTCCTGGTAGTATGAGAGAATTGTGCTGAAGCAATGTGTTGCTGTCCCTTGAGACCCTGAAAATTGATTTTCCTTGAAAATTGATTGCACTGTGTTTGAATTGTAACTCATCCAGCCTCAAGACCTGGAATTCAGAACAAAATATAATAAGGTCACAGCACTATGTTACTGATGCTGTGAGTTCATTTTTCTGTTGTAAATAAATTAAGCATTTCTATAACATGGAAAGAAGTTTCAAGGGCTTTGTTTTCTACTCAATAAATATAATACACCTTAAACTCAAATATCTTTAGTAAGGTTTCAAGCTTGGTGGGGTTTTTTTTAATTGTTTGTATATATTTTTTAACCCCCAAGTAGATCAAGTGAGCTCATATTCTGATTTCACCATGTACTTTTTTGGCACCGGACTAAGCATTTTGTCACTAGCTCAGAATGCTAAGTTCAGGCCTTTTATTCTATTTTACATGTACCCTAATTACATCTCTAATTTATGTGGACCCTACATGCATCTCTAATTTTTGTGTTCACAGTTTTTACAGGAGTTAAACATTTCTTTACTCAAGCTAGAATATATTCTGATAAACTGCAACTCTTGCATGCATTATGTTTTTTCCAGAGGCATACCAGAAATCTAGATAGCAGAAGACTATCATTGGTGTGAAAATTTAGAGTCATGTAGCCGTCCATTCCAAGAGATGTATGCAGATATGTTTCCTCCCAATATGAACTTAGAGCTTACTTCAGTGTTTCTGTATGGATGATGTAGTATCCTATATTGCTGTTGGATGTAAACTAAAGTCAGTAACCTTTATGAAGAGTTTCAGTGAGGCGTTTAATTAAACACCAACTCTAGAATTTCTTCAGATTAAGAGATTCATTGAAGCAAGGTTGCATCACACATTTATGTATTAACAGATCACCAGGGACCTGGTCTTTCTAACTCTGAAATGTAAAGGATCAGTATCACAGAATATGTGAACATTTCTTGCTGTTTCAAGGCCATGAATATTTACCATTTCACTCTTGAGGAGAGGATTTTGTTCTTTTGTAAATTGCTTTCTGAAAATAGGTTGCCCAAACAGAAAGCCATCACCATCAAACGTAGCTTGTATCTGCTGTTGTTTAGCTCTGTCCCAGCATGAATAACAGTTATTGATTTTCCTGAACTGAGGTCAGTCCAGGGCAGGACATAACAAGACTAAACATAAAAAAAAGTGATTCAGTTTGGAGAGACTTTAGAGTGATGGACTAAAGACGGCAAAAAATAATTGTTCATTTTAGTTTAACATGGAATAAAAGTTTGATAAGAAGCTTCACAGAAATAAAGAAAAACATGAGAAATACTTTCTTAATTATATGAGCATTAAGACAATGGGTGCACTGTAAAAGCAGTTACAAACTGGAAAGTGACTTATGATGAGTTGAAATAATTGCAGTCCAGGAGGATTGAATTTTGGTATGCAACAGTTCTGAAGGAACAATAAGTTTATGTTGCTTTGCTTTTGTAGCCTGCAGCTTGTTTGTCCTTTCTATCTCCATCCAGTTCAGCAGCAATCTGGGATGAATGTGCCTGTGAGTTTACTGCAGGATGCCTTTTTCTCTCAGAGTTCTTCTGTCACTGTTTCCTGTCTCTTTGAAAGACCCTTCACTCCCTAAAGCCCTGCACCTTTCTCACTCATGGCTTGCTCACAGCTGACCTTCCTGCTTCTGACTTGGTTTTGTTTGTTATCCATGTTATGTCCTGATATTTTTAATTATTTTTTTAAAGTGCCTCTAATTTTCCTTCCAGAGGGTGTGGTAAGTTAGGAAATTTTGTCAAATAATTTGTAAAACAGCTAGAGGAATGAGGCATCAGTTATTTGTCAGGATTTTTGTCAGTGTTAAGCCAAGTTCTTGGATAAATCTTTTCAGAGCTGTAAAAAGCAGAAAGTCCTGGGATATTTGCCAGCCAGGGCCCATCCCATCACCCACAGCAGGGGAGCAGGGCAAGCCTGGAGAGTGTGACGAGAATCCAACCAAGAGTCTAGATCCTAGTGACATCACGACAATGAGAGAAGTCTGAAGTCCAGATAGGAAGCTAAACCACAGGATTAGGATCAGGTTAAACAGAGCTCCTTGGCCCATTGGTGTGGGTGGAGGACCCAGGGGAAGCTGGTTGGGGCCATTAGAGTTTTATGAGTGTCCTCATGGCTCTGCCAGCTTGTAGAGAGTTTTGAACTGTGAGGACAATGTAGTACTAGCATTTACATTAGTATTATTTCACTGTTTCACTCTCATTGAGTTACATCAGCACCAAATGGAAACAGTTCCTTTGAGCCCATAACATTTAGACAGGCTGAACAAATATTACATGTGCAGTAACTCCTGAGGAACATTTACTGGCTTTGTATCCAAAGTGCCAACAAGCGACTTCTCAGATTTTCTTATTTAAATCAACCAATGTTTATAAATAGCCTAACAGTTTAGTTTTTTGAGGACCTAGCACATATGTAAAATTAATATATATTTAGTATTAGTAAAAATTTGAATTAGTTGGTTTACACATTGAGTGCATTTGTCTTTGTAAACATGTGTACTCTAATCACCTTCAAATGTTCAGGGGCATAAATATAGGATTCAGTTTTCACAGCCATCTACATGCCAAACTTCCAAACAGCTTTTCAACAAGCAGTGATTTCAGTAGAAATCCAGTACATAACTCCATAGAAAGCAAACACAAAAAAGGCAGTGTATATCTGAGGTAAATTTGCCTCCAGATGTGGATGCATATTCAGCTTGAGAGTATTTGTTCATGTGTTAAGAGCTAAATGTTTGTCTACGAAATATTTGTTTTACTTCATGAAAGCCATGATCCTATCATGGCTAATGTATCAGGCAGCTCTGTGCTTGCTGGCCATTCCCTTGAAATCAATGGCAATATTTGCCAATTTAAAGCCCTGAAGATAGGTTAAACTGTTCTGTGCTCTGCTGCTAAAGGGGTGTGTAGTAAGGGGGGGGGGAGGGGAAAAGCAGTTGAGAGATAACAGCAAATGCTCATATTACAAAGCCAATGCCCTTGTAGAAGTAGGTCAAAAGTGCAGCTGATGTGCATTTAGACAGAATTGCATGAGGGAGTAAAAATAACATTGTAACAAAATTTGCTAATAAGATAATTTTGTAGTTAAGTCTCCAGATGGAAGACATCTTGATGAATTCCTTAGGATCTTAATTTTTCTGATTTTTTTCTGTATAAGAAATATTCACTGAAGCTACTGAAAATTCTCTGGATCTTAGTTTATAGAGTCTGTAGTATCCTGTCTTGACATTATCATGGAGTGGGAATGTTTGTCCTTTCTGTGGAGGATGCTGTAGATATGACCTCATTAAGTCCACTGGCACCCCCCATCTGTGCAGAAATGAGGGACATTAAAATGAGAATCGCTTGCTTCCAGTGCATGCACTAATCTTTTATTACACAGGAAAGAATATAAAAAACCATGGCAATTAGAAAAGTAAATTGGCTGCAGACAAGGAGTAAATGTTTGAAAGCCCTTGATATTTTGGAGTGTATAAAACAATTAGAAGCAGGACATACTGTGGCATTATTTTGTACGTGGTTTGCAGCAAACATTCAGCTTTTGGACTTGTTTCCATGAGAAAGAGGAACCGCTGAGAGTCAAGTGCCTGCTCTGTGTAGCACTGCTTGTTTCTGAGCAGTGTGAACAAATCCAGTCCACTTCAGCAGAGCAGCTTAAACACCACAAGGCTTTAGGCTTGCTTCCACTCCCATGGATGTCATCTGCTGGGAAGCGTCTGTTCCCACCTTCCTTGCTTTCTTTGCTCCCTCCTCTTCCACAGAAGCCCTTGGGACCACATGCCACCTTCCACAGTCTCTTGGATGGGTATGTCTGTCAGTGTAAGTCCAGTAGGGCATGTGCATGTCATGTGCCTGCCTTCCATTAAAGGAATCTGGCATTCCCATCAGTCTCGGCATCCCAGAAAATCACCAGCTGGTAGTCACAACTACCCACCACAGAATAGTACATTGCACAGGAAGGGGCAGACAAACACATGGTAGTATAACATAGTTCAAAATTACAAAGTATTTGTTTAAAATGGCATCTCTCTGTGGAATAAAAAGGGCATATTTGTAGCTGTCATGTAGTTAGCCTGTAGTACTCAGTGCTGGATAGCAGCACTGAAATAAATTGAATAAACTGATGTCTTACTAAAGGTTGAGATCTTTATAGAAACAAGAATAGAAATGCCAGTTGCACTGAAATTGTGGTTGTAAAATGTGCTGTAGGCACTAATAGCTGTGGACACAACTGGACAGAGGATGTTCACCCTTCCCCCAGTATGACAATTCCTTTATTAGGGCATTTGAACTTGGGTTCACTTCAAGGGAAATGTGAAGGGTCACTGTACAAAACCCACATTTGTCTAGGCTGTTCTCCATTCTGACCTCACTGCAGTTAGGTTAGGGGAGAGGGCAGTAGTTTCACAGATTCAAGTTTCTTGTATTGCATGTTTTGTTGAATTACTGTAAAATGTTAGCCCTGTGGCTCCTGAGAACAAAATTAAGAGAGGAAGAAAGAGCAAAAGGGAAAAAGGGTTGCTGAGTGATTTGAAATGCAGCCAAGAACAGATATAATGAAACTTGGCTCAAAGCACTGTAGCACAGTTCTCAAAGATCAATTGCAGGGATGTCTCTAGCTGTGAAAACATACCTGATGTTTTCAGAGGCTGGCTAGCTGAAATGAAAATAAGATTCTATTCGCATGCTGTATTAGTTTTTTTGTTTGTTCTCCTTTTTTTTTATTTTCCAGGAAAAAAAGGAAAAATTGATGGTGTTGACTCTTTTAAAAGAAAAAAACCACAACTGTTTACTAAATTGAAGTTTGCGTAGAGATTTTAGGGCTTTTTTTCAGCTCCATCTTTAATTAGAGTTGGATAACAGAATTGCCAGCCCTTTGAAGTGCTCACTATTGAAGGGTCACTGTTATTATGAGGTTTTTTTTCTGTCTCCTGCTTAAGTGAAAGAGTGGGAGGTCAGGCACACAGACACTAGAAGAAGCCACTGCATAGTGGCATGACTGTCCTCAAAGTGAGATCTGTCACACCGGACTTCAGGTGTTCACAAGTGCGTGTGAGTCAGGTGTCTGAACTTCCACTGCGGTCTGTAGAAATTTAGTCAATGCAGGCTGTGGAGAACAGTAATTTGTGTCCTTCTGCTGTATATTCCTTAACTTCTTCAAATCAATCATTCTAATCTCCTGAGTTTGTATTGACAAGATTTCCATTGCCTTTAATGGCTGCTTAGATGTCTGTCTCCCATGTAGCATTTATAGTCAAAGAAAATTAATGTGCACATTGAGGGATGTATTTATATGACCTTTACTTTAGGGTGACATAAATCATCATTTTAACTGGGCTGTTTCCTTCCATAAGCTGTTGCTCAAGTTAGGTGACTACTTCATTTTTAGATAGATACACTGTACATGTCTTTATTTTAAGGCAAGACATATTCCTTAATTTTACTTCTGCATGGCTGAATGTCTGTAATTCTCAATTTCATGGCAGATTTTCTTGAGCCTCAGTGTGTCTCCCAAGTTAGCTTAACACATCTTCATTAAGAACTGAAATTATGCAAAGTTTGAACTAATTTGACTAAATAAATGCTGATGTTACATCTATATTTGATTGACTACATGTTCTCAACAAATGATCTAGAAGAAACTATCACAGATACTCACATAATTGACTGCACGTGACAATGAATGTGTGCAGTTGTCATTCTAGGGGAAGAATATCCAGGCTCAGAACATTCCTATGTATCTTTAATGATGGCATAATGTGAACTGTAATGTGTGTACCCAAATCATGCACTGAAGAATTCTGACACCAGATTCATAAATTTTGAGGGTTTGGGCATTTTTCCCTCAGTTTCCAGAGGAAAGGTCAATACTAGCTGTGAGTAATTTTCTTGACTTTACAGAAGCAGAAAACTAAATGTCACTCTGCTATTAACCCCACTCCCAGTCTTTAGATTTTGATGAAGTTGCCCAGACCTAGGGACAATGTTTGAATTTTAGGCTCCAGCATATGCGATAAATCTACTTTCCTATGTTACTTACACCACCAACATTATTTTTTTGCCCTCCACAGAGTTCCAAATGTTCAAATTCCTTATAATGAAGGATAATAAAGAATTGCAGCTTGAAGATATTGGGGCTTTCTGAAAACAAAGAAAAAAGCTGTTGTGGTTGTTGTTGTTGAAAATGACAATTGTTCGTACTGTCATTTCTCTTTTTGTAGAAAATGAACAACTGGAGTATTATAGTCAGTTTTCACTGTAGAAGGGTGCCAAGAGATGAAAGCTTGTTAGAAGGGCAAGAAGACATTGGACTTCGGATGAATGGTGTAAAAACTGAGGAAATACTGTATCAGATTGATTTGCTCATTCAGGACAGTCATTATTGTAACAAGGGCTACCCAGATGCATCCATAAAATATCAGAGAATGTCTTCAGGGTTATTGTTTCCTGACTATGCTGTGTATTTGCTTTGTCTAAGAGCTTGGTCTCTTAGAGAGCCCTAGTCACACTTGCTGATGGCCCAAATCCTTTGGACTGTGTAGAGGTTCCTTAAAAAGAAGCATGTGCTTTGGCTAGAACTGTTGGATGACACACTCAAAAAATCAGGAATCTAAGGTTTCTACAAAAATTGAAAAAACCTCAGCTGAAGCTGGGACCTTCCCACATGTCTGAATGCATTATTACAGTAATGATTTCAATAGTGCTTCCCTCCAGAATCTACTAGGCCTCTGAATCAGTTTGCAGCCTACAGGAAAATCCTTCAAAGATTACAATAGCTAAAAAAAACCTTTAAAAGATAAAGTAATAACATTATAAACAAGTGCAGTTCTTTAGGCCTAGAGTCAATGGTTTAGCTTTTATATTGCCCGTAGAAGCAGAGACGCTGTAAAAAGCGAAAAGCAAGTGTAACTATCTGAAGATGAGAGAGATGGATCCTAATCAATTCTTAGCTGGAGACTGATAAAAGACTTCCTGCATGAATGTTTGCCTTCTGTTTGGTTGACTGCCACAGAGGGATAGCCACAACTGGTTTTAATAAAGTAGTTTGCAATCTTGTTTATGTGACTGCAGTACAATTGTGTGGCTACGTTGCATGGAATGTAAAAAGTCACTGAATAAAGCAAACAAATGCTCCACCCACACAACTGCAACCTAAAAAAACCCACTCAAATGTTTAGACACTCTGTGAAGTGTAACAACTGTTAGTGCAGTGCTTAATGAGGAGGGAGAGGACCTTTGTATAAAATATTCCCCTGTACAAATATCTAACTGAATTATGCAAATGAGGGAGGTTTTGGGGGAGGTCTTTTCTTGATAATAAATAGATTCTTTGTCTCATTTCTCTTCTCACAGGTACTGCAATGAGCATTTGTTGTGCCCTCCTCATATGTTTTGGACAGGCTGGGGGCCATGGGAGCGCTGCACGGCTCAGTGTGGAGGAGGGATCCAGGCACGGCGCAGGACATGTGAAAATGGTCCTGACTGTCCTGGCTGCAGCGTGGTGAGCAATTTTCAGCTTTCTTTTCATCAAATATCTATGGCCATATGCCACAGATGTCTCTATGTTATAGAATCATAAAATCATTTAAGGTTGAAAGGACCTCTAAGGTTATCAAGTCCAACCATTAACCCTGCTCTGCCAACTCTTCCACTGAACCATATTCCCAGGTGCCTCATCTATGTGTGTTTTAAATACCTGCAGGGATGGTGACTTTGCCATAATTTTTTCCTAATATCTAATCTAAACCTCCTCTGGTAAAACTTGAAGCCATTTCCACCTGTCCTAACACTAATTCCCATAAAGCATCTATTTAAGCTCTACCACTAACATGAGTGGTAGACTGTTTTTGTCTCTGTGTTGCTTGTGTGTGCAACACACAATTTATCAATCAGAAATATATAAAATTCGACTTCATTGTGATATCTAGAATTTAAGCTTCTTGAGGTGAAACTTGTGCAGGTGTAGATGTGTTGTTGCATGTTTACACTGGGTTTTATTTTTATCATCAGAATGCATAGGAACATAGGAACCCTAGCTATGGGCCCAGGGCTCCAGTGTACCATGTTCTGTACAGTAGAGACAAAGCTAAGTTTCACATCTAAATGCATAAGGATCCAATCAGTGAATGCATAGAAGCACCAGGAAAGTGCTGAGGTGAGATTGGATAGCAGTAGTGATCTTGGCACAGCAGCAGCCTAACAGCTGTCAGACTTTGAATCTACAGTGGGATGATTTGAATGAGTAGAAGTGCTTTATTGATGGCCAGTTTATTAAGAGAAACATATGGGAAAATGTGTAGGGGATTTTTTTTTTTTTTTTTTTTTAATTTGAACAAATAGAGGTGGGTAGCTAATGAGGTAAAAGACTTTTTTTTCTTTTCACAATTAAATCAATCTTTACGTGTCCTAATTTCAGAGAGGCCTAATTCTGAGATTAGTTATAATATGTGGTCAGTTAGACTGGCAGTAATTCAATACTAAAGAAAGGATAATTTATTAACTTTTTCTAATTTGAAGATTTTGTGCATTTTCCCAGGATTTGTTCTCTTTTAAAAATTTATTCTGATGATAGAATTGCATTTTCTGTAGTTTAAAAACATCCAAGAGTCTTGTTCTCTTATTTCAGTTGAACTTTAAGAATTAACCCAATAACTTGAAATTCTATCAAGTTTTCCAAAATATTTGTCTCTTCTGATGGTACACCAAAAAAGCAGACATATGGTCTAGATCTATTGTTAAACCATCCTGACACACTGAAAAGAGCACAACATGAAGACTTCTCCCTCATTTGTTCCTATTTATCCTATAATAATGTTTGTGAAATATAGTGGCATTTTATTTTGCAGAGAATCTTCCCATGGTCTTAAATCAAAAATACATGGCTCTAATTTTCTTGGAAACATCTATGAGGAAAGTAGGAAAACCTTTAATGTAAAAATTTCTTATTATAACTACTCTGAGATTAATGGTACTGGCGTTTTTAATTTATTAACAATCTTAGCACATACTCTGATGCACCACAGAATAGTTAACAGTTCAGCTATGGAAATGTTCTGGAGATTTTTTATTAATTAGAAAATTATTGTGTTGATGGTTTCAAGCTTTGGAGTACATAGTTTTCTTGCTAAAATGTAGGCAACAATGGAAACTCGTCCAGTATAGAAATCTATAAACTCTGGTGTTCTTACAAGATGAAGGACTGTGGTATAAAGTCTGTGTTCTGTTTAAGTTTGAATTTGAACCTTTGAGTTACCTGTCTTGACTCAGAGGCTTTGCAGCCATAGCAGGGCCTAGTCACTAAGTGTAGCTGGAGAAAAAGTGCTTTATTTCTTCTCAGAGTTTGTTTCATTAATCTAAGAAAGTGCAATCAGAAATTTATGCCTTCTTGTAATTGTTGAATGGATTAAATATTTATATTAATAGAGTCTTATGAATGAGTAGCACAGATATGAAACTTGTTGGATATTCTTCTCTTTCAACCAAATTTTTGGTTTTATTGTAGTAGGTATGTATTTTTCCAAACAGTTAGAATTATGGATTTTTACCATAGTGGATAAAGGAGAAGGTAATGTGTCTTCTTACTGGTATTTTCCATTCTTTACTTGTTATAGTGATATTCAGCTTAGGTTGTGCAAGATATCTAGTGAATTTAATTTCAAAAAACTTCTATCCTGAATATCTCTGAGTATTTGAGAGGCTAAAAAATCTTGGGAAGGGTTGCAGTGAAAGTGGTAGTAATCTATGCTGTCTACTGTTTGTTTTGTCCGGAGTAAAAGATGTTATGAGCCAAACATTTGCCACTTGAATTCAAGGCATTGTTGGGAGTAGAATCAGGGAGTTAAAGTGCCTGGTTCTCTCAACCATTGAATGATAGCTTTAAACTATAAAGAGACTCTCCAGGTTTCTGGTTTACCTTTGTCAGTGAGGAGGAACTCTGAAACCTTCACAACATTTGAGCAATATGTGCTGCAGCTGAATAGTTCAGTGTCTGTGGCCTGTGAAATGGAGAAGAAAAACTGGTGGAGGACTGGAGAACTTACTATTTAAGAAGATAGTAACTATGTTAGGCTTCATTTCATCTTGAAATGAAATTTTTGATGCATCAGAGGTGTAGGTTGGATGAAATACTGTCTTGGGACCCCTTTCAACTGTACCAATTCTTTGTTTTTAGATTTTTGTAGGGAATCATGGGAAAAAAACCCAGCTGTTTTTATAAACTTAAGACAGGAAGACTTACAGTATGCTTGCCAGCAGTGTCAGGGGACCAAATTTAATTTCTTAGGAGAACCTGCCTCTTCTGTTTTCCAATCTCCAACCTGAGACTGCAGTATAGCCAATCCTAATCTATTTTCTTGTCCTTATTTTGCAGCTTTTGCCATATTAATGGCTATTTTCTGTGTCCATCTAATGATTTATACCACGTAATGTTTCTTCTTTTTAGTTTCGTTTGTTGCTCCTAAGCTGCAATATCACAGCAGGCAACTACTGCCTGTGCTTGTGTTTTTTGCATGTTTCTCATTAGTTGGTCCCTTACCTTATCTGTCTTATTGCAGCTATCAGCCAAGCCACTTGAATAATTTTTGTCAGGACTCAGTAGAGTTCCCAACCATTTTTTCCAAGTTTTTTAATAAAATAATAATGATAAATCTTTTGATGCATATAAATATTCCACAGAGAGAAAACTGTGGTGGGATCTTAAAGATGCATCTATTGCTTAAGTGCACTCAATACATAAAAACGGATGGCCAGAGACTTAGGACAGAAGGCATTTTCACTGAATATAGAAAACCATAAATCAATATGATACAGGAGAATTAGACCATAGAGACTCATAAAGGTCAAAAAGATGAAGTTTGAAATCAAAATCTGGAGTCATAAGGACCTGTCAAACTCTTTAAGTTAATCAAAGCTACTAAAGAGTGCTTAAAATAGTCTAATAAGAGATAGAACCATCGCAACCAAATTTAAGAGCAGCTAAAATCTGCTAATAGAGAGCTTAAGCAGATAACAAAACAGGTGTTGATCTTGTGTATGCAGGTGGTACAGGCACTAGAGAAGGAACTGTGGAATTCTCTGGACTGTGCTAATGTGACTCAGAGGACAAACATCTTCAGATTTTATAGCATACTTAGATAAGCTGTATGTTTCCTTCAGAAAATGCTTCTCTTCCCTTGAGAAGCATAATCTCACTTGAATTTGCCTCAGGCAAGTAATAAAAAAATAACTTTTTTAAAGCATTAATAATAAAATGAGGAATTTAGTTTGAGGCTCAAGTTGGGTGACATGCTCTATGTGTATATTTGTCTGTGTTCTCATTTCAGTCATAGTAATGTATAAATTAATCTTAGTTTTTATACTGAGAGACTGGTAAAGGGTATATATTTTTCACATACCAGAACAATGCATGATGATTTTTGCTGTGGAATTAGAAAAAAAGAAAAAAAGAAAATCATAGCTTTTTTTTTTAATTATTAGTGTTATTGTTTCAATGTTCTGGAATTGTTCCAAAGGCAAAATTTTTTTTCAGAAAGTGTATTTGTATTCTAGAGTTTTTGTACTGAAACAGAATGAAAAAAAGAAAAAACAAGTCAGAATTTTTTCTTTCAACAATTTTTTAAACAGAATTTGAAGATGGACGGTTTTCAGGAGTACTTTGTCCATCAGAGAACAGTCTGCCTTTTTTTTACCTGCCATCTCACAAAATAAGCTTGAAATGTCTAGTTCAGAAAAGTGACCAGAAAATAAAATGGTTAATATGCTTTTTTATAGTTCTTTTTTAAGTTTCCATTTGACTTAAGAAAAAAAATCTATTGCTAAATCAGAAACCAATTTCACAAGCATGATGTGTAAGAAATTGTACTATTTATATGATGTTTGCCTACTTTATGCTTATTTCCTTTTTCAATCCTTTTTTATTCTGTAATACAAACTCCATTGGGTAATAACTGGTTGGTCTATGTTTTAGAAGCTTAACAAAGTAGAATCTCTCTTCTTTTGATGCTGCACATGCTACTGCAATTGTAAAGAATAACAAGTTACTTAAGGAGGGTAAAACCAACAAAATACAAAATCAGAAGTAATAGTTTCTGAAAAGGCTGAAACATACTGATCAATGGTACATGTCTGCTTACCTTGGTCAGTAAAGTGAATTACCAGCTTGGCATTCATGGTCAAGGTAAATGTGAAATATAAACTGGTTGAACTGAAGTGCATATATATCCAAATATGAGGTGTTTAAAGTGGTATTTGGGCACACATCCCAAATTTTGCTGTTTCGTTTATTTAATTTTGAAAAAGGCTAAACTGTAAGGTATTCGCTTTCTTGCAAGTGTGAAGCATCCCTTTTTTGAGAAATGTAATTTTTAAAGTAACTTAAAGCTGTGAAATACATTTTTAGCTGCTAGGGAACTATATCTACTCTATTTCAAACTATTCAGTTCAACCTGTGACAACTGACAGTGACTGCAGTCCTGTTCTGAGATTCCTGTAGTGAGCTCTTTCAGAGACTTCCAGGTCATGGAAAATAACTTCTTTCATGGACCAATGCCATCTGATTTGTAATGTCTTTCAAATCTATTTAAAAGGGTTTGCCAAAGCAAACACATTCAAGAACTTTGTATTGGGCATACAGATGATTCAGAATTCCAACTATTATTTAAAAAACCATAGGAAACAAATTTTAGTGTAACTGCATGAGCTTTCTCGGGGCTTTGGGTAAAGGCAACAGCCAGTGTGTGCCTCAACATCAAGTGACAGCCAAGTGCCTTCATGTAGTGAGGCAGTTGTACTGATCAGAGATAAGAGACCAGATTTCCTTCAGCCAGAATTTGTCCCACTGTTTCCTAAGACACCAGGCATGCTGGAGTGTGTCCTGTCTCAGGTGTTGCCACTTGTTGCAGTTTTCAGCGGTTCTTGTGCTGTAGACGTAGTTTTCATCATTGTTATTTAGACATAATACTCTACCCTCAGCTCTATGAAGCCCTGTGTTTGAGTTGTGGTCATTGCTACCTCTGATAACCACAGAAAAAGTGCCTGAAACCCCGTTCAGCCTGTGCTCAGCAGGCAGTGCTGGGCTCAAGGACTCACCATTAAGAGATGTGTACTTCTTCTTTCCTTTGACTGGATAAGTTTAGAATGTGAATGAAAAAGGAGAAGAATAGGAAAAAATAAGTTTCAGTACAGATGTTTTGTGCTGCACTAATTTTAAATTGAATTAGTGAGCAAAACTGAAACTGGAGGATATTTCCTGAGGACTTGTGCTTCATGGAGTCTGAGTTTTTTCATTACTGTGGACTTAGAACATTCAGTTATCTCTGGAATGTAATCTGTAACTGTCACTGAAGACTTAAAACCAGAACAAAAAAGTAGATGGCATAGTTTTTGCTTAGTTTTATCAAGGAATAGGGCTTACAGGATCATGTTATGGTCTGTCAGGTATTGTTACTCTTTTGCAAATAGGTAAGGCACCCACTCCCCCATTACAAATACATTTGATTGGAGAGTGGTCTTAGATAACAACATGGCATTGGGACAAGTTGCATGAAAAACAGTCGCCCAGTAGGGGAAAAAACTAAATTAGTTTCTGCATTGAGAGGCAGATTTGCTGCTGAGTCCATTGCTTGGTCCGAGTGGTATCAGGGGCTGGTCAATGAGTGTACATATCAGCACATGTGTTGTTTGGGACTAGACACTGCATCTCTCTGCTAAATCCTAAAGGCAGGAGTATGGGAAGGGGGAATGTGAGAGGACTAAATGGATCAACTTAAAAGACTTGAAATATAAACTTATAGGAAATCAGGCTTCATTATTTTCACTGCTGGTGGATCTAGGGTTTTTTTGTATGGGTTGTATAGCTTTATTTGGTATATAAGTAGCCTTTCCATGAAATCAGAATTGACATAAACAGGGAGAGCTGTAAAAAAAAGAAAAGGTCTGTCCTGGAGTATCCTGAAGCTTTTGGAACAAGTAAAACTGTATTTAATATTGGATATTTTTTCTTATTTTTGTTTTTTTTTAAAAAAAAAAGATAGTAAGCCTCTAATCCAAATTTAAGGAAAATAAAAAATCAGTGGAGGTAAAGACAGGCTGCTGCACCTGATCTCTGATTTTCAAATTGCTGAACAATTCCAGGGTAAAACATAATTCTGATGTAAATGGAAAGTGCAGTGCAGTCCCTTAAGATATTATTAATATCCGCTTCATATCTTTCTGACATTTTTCTTCAAGAAGATAAAAGGGGTTTCTGACAATCAAAATGGAGCAACTTAAAATTTAATGACATTAAATTCATGATAAGGGGTTACATAAAGTTATTATTAGTTATATCAGTTTATATATCTCTGTTACACCAATGTTTGCTTTATCCACTGGACATACTAGTGGTTTGTCCTAGGAGGAGAAATATCAGATTATTGGAAAGTTACTTTAGATCTCCTAAAGGAGTGCATTTAGACAGATTTTACTTATACGTGCTGTTAGTCATTTTAGAGGAAAAATTTGGATTATATTTTCTGTTGACCTGAACTTTTGGGGCATCATTGATACAAAAGTTGATTTGCACGTCGTATAGGAGAGACTAAATGTCTTTATGGGCTGAAGTAATAGAAATGAAGAATTCATGATTGCAGTCATGAACTTAACAGAAGCTCCTGCTTTCACCTTGAAGCACAGTGAGGAATAAGACAGGAGAATGACCCTGATGAGTGAATTGTTTATGATTCTAGCTATAAGCCAGAATGTTTATGCAGTGGTGAAAAAAAGTTAGATTCAGTTATAGCATTTAGGAAGTTTCAGCATGATATTCCCAAGGGAGACAAAAAAGGTAGTCTAGAGATTTACATATAAACTAATCTCAGAAGCGATGATTATAGCAGTCTGGACTGAAGCTGGATAAAATCACAGTTTTTGTTTCATGTATTGCAGTAATGTGATTTCTCCAACACTGCTGTTATCTTCAAAGCTGAGCTTATTTTGAAGCTGAATTTATCTGACAGCTTTGTGTCAATGACTGAAGTCATGAAAGCTCTTTATAGTTTCATCTACAGATTTCAAAGTCCCTTCCATTACAAAGATATATCTTTGTTAAGTATGAAGAAATCTTAATTTTACTGTAGTCAGAGCAGTAGCAACCTTCATTGTACAGTTGCAATCAAAATGGGAAAAAAGGGTACATGAAGCACAACATTGAAAATTACCTCAGAAACCTGATAAAGAAGTTACATAAAATTGTTCTGTAGCCAAGCTTACTCTTCTTAAAGAGTAAGCATGGCCCGTGGTGGAAGTGGGCTGAGTTCGTGTTCCAAAAAAAGGGAAAGGATTGGGATTCTTGTAAATCAGAGTACTCAGTGATCTAGTGTATGAAGGACTAATATATGAATTAATGACAGGTTTAGAGAGGGAACATTGGGGTTTCTGTGTGCTCTACACTGTAGTATACTGAGTTTTAAGGAAATATGAAGCCAGTGAAGGGAATTCTTTTCTATCCAGGGCATTTTTAAATGATGTAACTTGTTGCAAGAAATTCTTGAGGCTTTAATTTACGAACCAATAAACCTCCACACAACTGAAATTGTGCAAAATATCAGGATAAAGTAGAATTATAATAGACAAAAAAATGGGGTTTTGTTAGCATGATAAATTAAATTTTAAAGTTTTAAGTCTTTTTCCTGAATATTAACAATCAGATTTAGAGCAGTGCTTTTTGAATTCTGCTTATTTCTGTGCTGCCATTTGATACTAACCAGGGAAGGCATGTCTGATCTAGAATGGCATTTCCAATGTTCCTCTTTGTAAGGGAGTGTTGAATCAGTTTGCAGTAAATTGTCCCCCTGATTTGTTTTGTTCCTTTTAGGTTTGGTCACCTTTACTTAAAATGGCACAGTGCAAACACAATAATTGTGTTTACACATTCTATACAGAAAAGTCCGCTCACATGTAGACCTTAACACAAAGCAGAGTTTTGTTTCAGTATTCTTCAATTTGACCTCAGTAAATTGAGGCATGGATGAAGCCTGAATAAGTAATATGCACTGTTGCCATTTATAGCTTCACCAATGCAGCAACTCTTGACGAGTGTAAGACTGATTTGTTAGCTGAGCTGACTGACAGCAGTCCTTAGCCATCTGAGTGCAATTAAATGGAACTATATCCAAATTAATTATATTTATGTGCCAGCTTTCATTTTTACTTAATCTCAGGGCATCATACTAATTTTTAATTTATTTGTCTGTGGTAGGATTTTAATTTTCATTGAAAATAGTGTCAGGCAGCCCCATTATGTGGCTTACACAAGTTATGTGAGGTTAAGAAGTAATTTTAAAGACCTCTGAATATTTATTGATGGAGTTATCAAAATTTCCTTTTTTTTTTTTTTCTTCTTGGTTCATTCCATTCTCCCTTTCACATTAAATTGTTGACTTAGAATACTTCTGCATTAATACTGCAGGCACCAAATAAAAGGCATTTAGTTATTCAATGCCTCTGACATTCATCTTGAACAAATATGTTCACAAGCCTTAAAAAAGGCAAACATGCATTATTATTGTGTTTATTTATAACTAATTTTATGTCTTCAGAATGATGTGACTAAGCCTATTGCAGCATTCTGAAATAATATTTACGTCTGAATACTCCAGTAGATAGGATTGTATTCTTCTTGTCTGAAAATATAAACTCATGCTAACAATGAGCTCATTTACCAGAATACATAGTGATTTGTCCTTGCAGGTTGAAGGACAGGACGAAGAGTAACAGTCACCCTATCAAGACCCCTTTTGTTACTTGAAAGCGGTATCAGGCTGCATATTTTTTCAGCTAGAGAAATGCAGCTGAAAATAAAAGTATTAATCATTCCAGAACAGAGTTTTTTTAATTCAACAATACTTGTTATTTCATCTAAAGCATCAGAAAGCTGAAGTCATAAAAATGGGCCTTTCAGTTTATGTTATGAAAATATCCAACCTTATGACTTATTACAATTTCTAGCATAAGAGATCAGTGAAACAAGTTGCTACCTTGTAAAGATACAGGTGTTCATTCATCTATCATTTGAAATTTGTGATGCCCCTAGGTAGACTGGGACTGATCCAGAAATAGGTCAGCTCTAAAATAGTTTTTGCTTTGCCTTGTCAGAGAGGCTCCAGATGGAGAAAAGCAGCTGTAGACTATACCTGTATTTTTTCAGCTGTTTGATGCAGAGGAAGGACAGATTCCCTTTGATCTCTTTGTAATGTAAGTCGATCTCCAGAAGGAAGAGTGTAAAAACCCCCCACCCACAATTGCAGAGCTGACCCGTGGTACTGCAGATACCTTGCCAGTCACAAAGGCTGGATTGCCAGGCACCAGGTCAGATACCATTCTGCTCCTCAGCCAACACCTCTGCAGTGCTCAGCACAACACTCTTCTGTGTTACTGCTCTGTTGCTCAAAAGCAGCCCCATCTTTAGTTCATGAAGACCATTTATTAAGGCAGTGGCAGATTTACATGTTGGCTATTTACATGTTGGTTATTGTGGGGACATTGTATGTGGCTTTGTCAATTTACTGTTCTGGTAATATCATACTACTGTTGATATACCACTTATTAGCAAAAATTTTATTTTTCACACCTGAGTTTATTCTGCCCCCATTCCCTCAGTATAAACTCTATGAAAAATATGAGAGTTTGTCAATAGACCCACATCTCTTGACATTGCCTGACTTAGCTAAGTATGCTCACAGCCCTGGATGACATTTCAAGCAGAAATCCAGAGGTTACATCTGGCTGTTACTCTACCTAGAAAACCTATAATTCTGTTCTAAGCTGAAATGAAATATGCTCACTATATTTTAAAGCATGAAAAGAGATTCATTCAGAAGTTTCTGCAATTTCCAATTCACAACACTGGAAGTATACTCTATGTTTTCACATAGAACACATAAACCTCTTTGCAAAGGCACCAAAGCTCCTTATTAAAAGTAGTTAATTTATGTATCCTATCCCTTACTGAAAAGTTGATCCAGAGTCCCAATGCACATATTGAAGCATTTGTGTGAGATAGCTTGGCAGAATAATTATTTTGTTAAAGAGTTTAAAGTACTTAGAAAAAGAAATAACAGCAGTGCATACTATCTTTTTCTGAAATGTAGGGCTAAAAGGAATATTAGACATATAGTGAAATCTATCATCAGCAATAAAGTATAAAAATTATCCATTACACAGAATGCAAGGAAAAAAGGAATGGTGGATTAGAGGAATTAATCCATCAAAAATCTTGCTGGGAGTCATATGAATGTAAATTTGAAAAAAAAAAAAAAGAAAAAAAGTAAAAAATGCAGTGTTGTTTGGTACGTCTATTAGGGAAATGCTTTAACTTCTTTCCTTTGCTTTCAGAATGGCTGGTGTTTTACTTGTTGGTGAGTTTTCTAATTAAAACTGAAATATAATAATATGAGATGCCTTGTCTCTAAAGTGAAATCTGGATTTCCATTACAGTCCCAACAAAACTAACTAATGTTGTAAACTTCATAGGAAGAAAAATATATATGAGCAGAATTTCCTGTGTTGTGAGAGGCAGATAGTGTGAAATGTGGAGAAGAAAGGAAAATCTAAATAACAAGAGTGCAAGATTTTACAAAAGTATTTGTCCTTTCTAAAGCTACAGAAGAGCTTTGCCTAATATAGTCAGACAAATAGAGGTGAAAATGAGCTATTAATCTTTTGCCTTTTGTGAGGTAGATAGGTACCTTTGATTATTTGTGGAAAATTAATTGATGACTTTAGTTCTTAGAACTGCATCTCCCTGCAATCTCAGCCTGATAAAGAGCATGTGCTTTTTTAATTTTATACTCACCCTTTCCTTTTTTCCATCTGCAGCACACCCTCCAGAGTGGTTTTTTGGTTTTTTTTTGAACGTAAGTGCCATCTTAGGTACAGTACTTTCCTGCTGTTGAATCACTTTAGCCACGCAGGTTTACAGCACAGACCATGATGAATATTGTTCATTGGGAAAAAACTGACCATTTATTCCTCTCTTCCATTTACCATCTTTTAAGTAGTTAATTATCTGTGAAAACATAATAGATTTTCCCTTAGCTTGTGGCTGCAGGTCTCCTAAGAGGGAACAATTCCTTTGAGATGCATTGTGAAATGTAAACTGTATCAGCTTATCACCTGTAACCATAAGCGTGTTGACTGCTTCAGAGGCTCTGATACATTCATAGCTTCCCTTTAAAGAAAAGCAGAGCATATAATTTTGTTTTCCAGCAGATCATATTTGTTCATGTTCCACTAATTTCATGCTTTATTATGATTGCTCTGATTTGCCCAATTCAGATGTCATGCTCATTTTTTTAGTTCTCCTGAACTTTCTGAAGTATCTTTTAAAAGTGATGTCACATTTAGCATCTTCCAGGCTTCAGAGAGGAAGGTAAATTTAAACAAGAAGCTGTGTGTCACTTGTATTAGTTTTCTTATTTCTTCTTCTTTAGTTACATTCTTTGGTGACATTTTTTGCTCTTTTTATGTATTTATGCCATCATGTCTTCAACTAGCCTAGTCTGCTGTGATCTTGCCGTTTCTAAATACCTCGTTTGCCTTCACAGTATACTGGGCCTATAGACTCTGTAGCAATCTTTCTGTCACTAATGTCCTTGATGTAAGATTCCATCTTAGCTTTTAGACTTCACAAAGTACCTCCCTGAATCCTTTTCTGGACTCTCTCATTACGTTTTTACATTTATTATGCTAGATTCATTATTACCTCCCTTCATTCTTTGTTTGCACCCAAAACAAACAAAGCTTTTTTTCAGGGTGGTGTCATCTCCCTGCTGTTTAGTTCTGATGATTTCTTTTTGCCCTTCCTCAGATTTCTTGACAGGCAGCAAGCATTTGCCCTCTGCCTCTAAAACACTGCCCCTGGTGAGCTTCCCTGCTGTAGTGCTCTGCTGGGTCACATCCCTCTGCAGGTCCCTCATTAATGGTTGTACTGAACCCAGCTCCCTTCTTTGTTCACTTGTACTGTAGAGGAGGGGTCAGGGACTGGCTCCCTGATACTTTTCTCTCAAGGCAGCAGAATTCAGCAAAGAAAATTCTTTTTAAGCTTTTCTGGAAAAAAAAAAAAGCCCAAAACTGTTGTCCAAAATATATGTGTTTTTGTCATTTTATTTCTATTTCTTAAACTTGGGCAGTAAAACCAGTATCCTAAGTTCCTTAGTCAAGGCTAAAACTCCCCTGAGTTCCTGCAGGGGACTTTTTGCAGCTACTGAACAGTTACATTACATTTACCCCCCCCGCAAAATACCTCTTCTCCCCCACTTGCACCCTGATAGCCCCACACTTCCACCCTAAGAGGGTGGTCAAGGAGGACTCAGAATCCATGATCTTTGAAGTTTACGGAAAGAATACAGCATTTTGTTTCTGTAGCTGTTCAAGATCATATTATATCTTGTATGCAGTCACAAACTGGCACACAAAGTGGTTTTAGTGCTTGATTGTCACTGCTAAATCAGGGCCTTACCCAAAAGGCAGTGAAGTCAATTTTAGTCTTCCTCTGATTTTATGGATAACTGAGTCAGCCTCATATTTTTTGTCATTCTGACTGCTTTTTAAAATAGATAAGTGCTTGCTCATAAATGGATTCCCAACAGTTACAGAATTGTTTAACATTGCCATCAGAGGTATTTATTATGAATTGGATGCAAGGGGCTTTTGTTTGTTGGCTGGATAGTTGTAGTTTTAGGCATCTTTTTCTCCCTACACAATTCAATGAGTGTATATATATATATTCTTTTTAATGTAGCTTTTTTTTTTTTTAATTGTCACTTATCAAATCCAGTAAAAAACCAAGTCCTTTGAAGCTTCAAATTTGACATGTTCCCTTGGGGAAATGACTTTAAAGGCTGTGGGAGTATGAGCAGTCCCTGATGAATTAACTTTCCAACTCTGTAAATGCACAGAACTAAGTACTTAGTCATTGGAATAAGGAACGTGATTAAGAAAGCAAAAAGCTCTAAACCCGCAGCTGGAGCACAGATGCCAACAAACATAACTTTGATGCTTCACAGATGATTTTGAACACAAAGCTGTTCCAATTGATTCCTTCTCTGCATTTTCCTTGGAAAAACATTAAGTGCTCTGTGGTTTGTTTGTTGCTGTTCTTAAGTGGTGAAGGGATTATACAAGTTAATAAAGAAAGGGTTTTTCCTAAATGGATGCGTGCTTGTTCAATTCTATTAATTAAAGTTAACAAACCATATGTCTGTAGATATTTAAGTGTACAGTATAGTGCAATTTTCAGTCCTTTTCTGGATGTGAAATTTTAAAGGTAAATGAAGATGTGATACACTTATTCTGTGATAGGAAACTTGAAGGTTTAGTACTAGAGAGTTTGCACCATCTCTGAAGACCTTTTATTAACTTCAGAAAAGCAGATAATCCCTTAAAGGCCACCTCTAACACTTGCCAATTAAGATCTTGCAGTAGAGTCTAACTTCCAGTTAGTGTTGAAGTTACAGAAGGAATCCACATACATACTGGTATATCTGTGGCATAGTCTGGGATGTAAATAAGTAGGTTTTTTAGGTGTGTAAGCACTGATGTACATGGTGGTTGACTGTATTGTGAAGTTTTAGTAAGAATCAATAGCACATCCATACTGGGAGTGCAAAACAGACACCAGACACTTGTGTGCTGGAGAGCAGCTTCATCCAGGTCTGTCTAAGTGACTGCCTAAAGTAAAGGAAAGGATATGGAAGGTAAAGGGAACTGGTTAAAAAATGTCTAAAATGATTTTTTGAGCTCTGACTTGTCTGAATCACTGTTGATCCTGCTGGGATCAGGCTCATCTTTGGAGAACTCATGCTCATCTAGATTTCCTGAAAGCTATTGTGTTGTGAAATGGTCATTTAGGTAAAGAATGACTTTACCTGTTTTAGTTAGTGGTTTTATTCAAGTGTCATTCTCGTTTCTTATTCTTTGAATAATGCCAATCATTGCATGAGCCTGGTTTTGTTTCATTCATCAAAAGCAGTAAAGTATAAATGGCTTCTCTGAATTACTACCAATAAAATTTGTAGCTCAGTAAGTCCTGCACAATCCCAACTATAATTAAAAACGTTGCAGCACAGGACTTCTGAATCATATTGACAGTATTCCAGGTTACACAGTCAGATTAGACAAAAATACATAAAAAACAATAACCAACAAAACATTAGAAAACATAAAAGTTTATCTTAAAGAGCTTGTTTATTAACAATGCTTTTATTTTCAGATCAGGAACCAAAGAACAGTAATTGTAATGTCTGTTGCATGGAAGAGCAACTTCCTGACTTTCCGAATTATTATGTCTCCATTTTTTTACACGTACTTTTACTCCATTTTTTTAGACATATTTTGTCTAGGACAGATAGTGCCCATATAAGTATTTAAAGTACTGCAATTAATGCAAAAATATTGCATATTTTGAGGAAATAATTCACAATACATTTTTTAAAATTCAACTCATGTTTTAAATGTTTTCAAAATTACCAATAAAGCTTGAAAATATGTATTGGTGAGGGAGAAATAAGTAAAATAAAAGATAGTGTATGTTGCAGTTTTACCTATATTAATACATCCTACAGATTAACAGTTCACCACTTCCTTATGTCACAGTAAAGGCATGAACCAAGGAAATCAGAGCTGAATTGTGCCAGGACCTTTATTACTGTTCTCCTCTTCCCACTACCTAAGATTCTAAAATTCTTGGGCAGTGTTTTTGGTTGGTAAAAATTATTGCATGCTAGATCCTCACAACATGGCGAATGACGTAAATAATTTCACTTCTTTCAGAAAAGGAGAAAAATAAAAAAGAAAGTGAAACCATTTTTTACTCACCATTGCTTAAGCCTCTGATGCGATTTCAAATGTTGGAGAACTTCCCCTCCCACCTCTGCTAGTCTAAGGGTAATGACTGGCTGCTTGCAGATGAGAGAATGGCTCTATCTGATTAAGGCCTCATGCTCAGAACTTATTTTTTGATTTACGATATTCTCCATGACTTGATGCTGATGAGGATTCCTTTCTGTCACTTTTTTCCCCACAACAACATTGAAGTAGCATGCTATGAATGAGAAGTCTGAGTTTAATTCTTTTCTGAAAAGGGTATGAGAACGGAAGTTTAAAGTTCTGTGGAAAAAAAATTGCAACAAATAAACCAAAAAATTTGAATGGCAGTCTCTGCCTCAAACAATTCCTAGACTGTTATGAAAGTATCCACATACTCAGAAACAAATTTTAAACCTTTTCAGTAGTTCTCATTATTTTCCTGGGCTCCATTCTGAAGAGATTCTCATTTTACAGTCCTATTTGTACCCTCTATGTCAGATGAGTATAATTAGTGTATAATCACAATCAGGCCATGACATTCATAGATCTTTGCTGATATCACATGGTAACAAAGACAGCTTAGATAGAGAGGATCTGGATTTTTGTTTCACATTTTCTTGTCTTGTAGTTCTGAATTCAAAGATTCCAGTAGCAAATAAGTTTCATATATGTTGGTTGATATTGGTAAAGACTTCATCACAATTACATCTAAGACACATTATTTACTCATTTATTTGTTTAGAATTAATGAAATTATGAAGTTGCAAGCTCAATCATCCC
The DNA here is from genome assembly GCA_013401135.1 of Cettia cetti. NCBI lineage: Eukaryota > Metazoa > Chordata > Aves > Passeriformes > Sylviidae > Cettia > Cettia cetti. Next base: position 66,702 of record VZUI01038821.1, on the reverse strand, counting down.
GTTACAGGATCCAGTATCAATAACAGAGTTAAAGTTGCACATGAATATTTGAAAATATTCTTAACTGTGAAGTATTGTGTGAGAAGTTTGTTGCAGTTAAGTTAGAGAACAGATTGCTTGGATTCCTACCTATTTACTAACACTTGTAATCCTGTTACAGGCAAAAAAGAATATACCATTTGTGTGAAGCCAAGAATTTAATCTTAGTTTGATTACAGTCCTAGTATTTCTTACATTTATAACAGCCTTATCAATTAATTTAAATTACATACAGGTAACATAAACACACAAACCCTTTAGTCTCTGCCTTTCTCTGATGTTTGACTTCCCTTCGAGGTGGGGGTTGATGGTTCCAGTCTGTGGCCAGGTTTGCAACAACTGGTCGATATCCTGAGCCCTTGGCCAGAAGTACTGACCAATTGATATTTATGATTTCTTTTTTCTCACTTTAGGACATGGTTGAGAACTTTTTTATGTTTGTTAAGAGGCTTCACAGCTTGCTTATTTTTTGTTGATTTGCAAGTCCATATTACGGCTGAATTTACTGTGTAATGTGTGTTTTACATATGTTGGGTGTTTGCTCTTTGTTCTTTTTGCTACCCCAAGGCTTAACGAGCTTGACTGACCTTGCTTCTGAGGTTGCATTCATTTGATGGCCAGTAATTGGCCATCAGAGATGTTTATGGGGCCTTGGACTTCAGGTATTGCTCTCTCCCTTTGTGCTGTGTTTTATTAAGGGGGTCTAATAGGTCATTCTGGTCACAGTAACTACATGTTACAAATGCCCCTTATTTACAAAATGCATTTTGGTGTAGACATTACATCACACAATTAGAGCAATTGAAGTTAAAACAAAGCAGGTAATAGAGATCTGGTAATTAGATAATTGCTATTGCTTGCAAAAACAAATCTTCAGGTGAACCAACACAAGCTCAGGCACAACCCAGCAGGCCCTTTAGCCTATTTGTTAGGTTAATGCAAAACCTGTGGCCTGGTACAAACAGCACTTATTCTCTATTTACTGAGCTACAAAGCTAGGAAGCATGATAGTGGTTTAGTTATGCTTGGGTTTCAGGTGGTCAAATCATGCTGGAATGCAATAGGGGCTCCTCAAACAATTTAATGGCACTTGCCATACTCATGAAAAGAAAACAAAACACATTGGATTTTCAACCCTGAATCTCTTAATATGGACATCAGTGTTTCAAAAATCCCATTTCAGCTATGGATTGGGATAGCTGTCTCTGGATTTTATGCAGTAGACTTCACAGCCCCTGGAACAAATCACTTATGTCATGGTTACGATTCGTAGTGCTAGGCTAGTAGCCTTATCCTATGAGCAAATAAATATACATCTAGGTTTTGTGGTCCTGTTAGGGAACATTGGACATTCTCATTTAACTGCGGATTAGGAGAAGACTTCCTTGATCAAATCCATCTGTTGTATATTCATGTCTCACTGGCTGTGAGGCCAGGCAGGCCCACATTTGTTTTCACTTTGCCAAAAAGAAGATAATACACTGTACTGATAAAATTACACATTACATGTTGCTGTTCTGATCAAAAGGTCTTCTGAGACAGGTGCTTCTGTTTATTATCAATTACAGTAGATATAAAATACACTGCTCTCCTTCTCATCACTTTTAAGCTTCTGTGCCTAAAATGATATATTTTTAAAATTAATGATCCTCAGCATATGAAAGGGACTCATGGGACCTCATTAAAGGAGTCTCAAGGAAATCTGAAGTTGGCATAATGTGAATCCATGTGACCCTCTAGCAAGGAATTGCTTTGTTTTTTAGAAATGCAAGCAATCTGTGCACCCACTTATCCTTCCTACTGGAAGAAAGGATCTCCTCTTTTCAGATAAAACACAATTTTAGGGTTTAATAATCACATTTAGTACTATTCTAGCAGAAGATGTTGTTCCTGTATCTCACTCAGTTTCGTCCTGTGCTAAGAATTGTTCTCTGAGGCTAAATTGATGGAAGGGGTGATGGGCATGTAAAGTATTTGAGGATGTTATTCTCATTTGACTTGAAATACTGAATGATTTAAATCTCAAATTCTAATGTCACTGAATCCTACAAAAATGAATTTGCATTTTCTGTAATATTTTGTGTCTTTGAGACATGAGAGCAGCCATATGATTACAGATCCTGTGTTCAAGTGTTAGCTAAATTCTCTTTGGAACATTCACACATACAAAATATAATATCTTTTTGCCTCTGAGCAGGATAAGGCATTGGACTGATTCTTTCTGGAATCCTTGTTTAAAACCAAAAAATTACCCTGTTGTGTCTGCTACAGATTCTTTCAAAGGAAACAGATAGTGAACTTTCCATTTTGTAAAATCAGATACTTTCTTTGTCATCCTGCAAAGTGATCACATAAACTCTTTTTTCCTTTGTCAGGAATTTTTTAAAAACGCTTCCATAGTTTAAGAAGTGGTTTGGCTGTATCAGCTAGAGTTCAAGGAACAAACAACTGCGAAGTTGTGACTTCTTACAGACTTGTCTAAACATGGAGAGACAGAGAGGCAATCTTAAGTGGTGAAACAGCCACAAAAATATTCTTTTGCTTGTATGAAGTGTAAAAGAATGAAAAAGGCAAAGTAAAAAAGCTCTGTTTCAAAATAGCATCTGTTAAAGCAATTTGTCCAAGCAATACTTGATGTTAAGAGAGCTGGGTAATGATGCATGATTTTGTACACCTTAAACAAATCCTTAGTAAACTTACATGTACTGTTCCTTCCTCCTGAAATTGTTTTAGGCATCTCTCTCATGCCTCTCTCTGGTACAACAGTACCTGGGTTGAATGGCTTAGGTTTCATATAGTATTGGGATACATTAAGACAGAGAGTTCATACATCATTCAGTGTCTGCAGAGTGAGTGCTTTTACAAACCAAGCCTTCACTGAACAGCATGTTCTGTACTTCTTCATCACTGATAATAAAATATTTACTAAATGCCTATGCCTTGATGAGAAGCCACTGTGTTAAGATGTACTAGAAATTGTGACCAAAACTTAAGTCCCACATAAACACATTTATGAATTACAGAACTAAAAGTTAAAAGATATACCATTTCTTGTGCTCTTTTAAAACTGCAACAGTGTAAGTAAGTGAATTGGCATTTAGGAAGCCATATTTGAGCCTTCCCTTTGAGGATCTGTGAGAATTTTATCTGCATGAAGATTATTGAAAATTCCATTCTGTCATCTTTTTTCATCCCTCTCCCTTAGGATCCCAGGGACTGCTTGCACCTTCGCAAGTTCATCCCCAAATTCCTACCAAATACCTGCATTTTCTTATAAATGGAATTTATTTAGCTGTAATTGCTTTTATTTTATGTAGTCACATTAAGAACTTCTTGTGGGTATGCAAACACCTCAGTATCACTATCTTATCATTATCTTATATTTATTATCTTTACTGACTTTCTCTTTTCTTTTTTTCTTTTTTTTTTTCCCCTTTAAGGATCTTTTCCTATGCTTCTTAAGGAAAAGTAAGAAACAAAGCAGATTGCCTGTCCTGTCTGTTTTGGTCCATTTTCTACCTTTACTGGTGTTGCCTTGTCTTTGAACAACTTCTTTTCCTGAGAATTTCTATATTTTGATGATGAATTCCTGAGTATCAGAGAAGGCTGTGGATGTTTTACCAACTTGTCCAATTGGGAAAAAAAATAAACCAAACCACAACACAAAAATCTTTAGCTATAATTTTCTCTTTGCATATATGTACAACTTCAGCTACCTTTGCACCCCTACTGTCGTGCATTGAGGCTTGCTGGATGCCAAGGCTGCTCTGGTTGCTCCCTTCCTCATCCTGGCAGGCAATAGAAAATATAACAAGAGGCTCTTGGGCTGAGATGAGAACAGGGAGAGATCTCTTACTAGGTTGCCCATCATGGGCAAAACAGACTTGACTGGGGAAATTAGTTTATTTTATTTTACTACCAGTCAAAGCAGAGTAAGGTAATGAGATTTAAAACCAAATCATAAAAAAACCTTTCCCCCACTTCTCCCTTCTTTCCAGGCTAAACTTCATGGGCAAGGGGCTGAGGTCAGTTCATCACATATCATCTCTGCTGCTCCTTCCTCCTGAGGGGTAGAACTCCTCAGTCCTCCCCTGCTCCTGCCTGGGGTCCCTCCCACATGAGACAATTCTTTATTACTTATTCAACTTGGGTCCTTCCCACAAGCTGCAGTTCTTCAAGAACTGCTCCAGCATGTGTCCCTTTCACAGTGCAATCCTTCAGGGATTAGACTGTTCCAGCAGTGTAGTTCTCATCAAACTTATCTTGAAAGTTTTATTTGATAGGCCAGAATGTTTATAAATGGCCAGACATTTCAAATGTAAAATCACAGTGTGAATACAAAATACTTACACAGAGCAAATTGCCTTTTTTAGGAAAATAATAACACTAACACTTATATTTTCCAGCTGTTTATGTCATTGTCCTGAAAATGACAAAGAGTTGATGGTATGCTTACAGACCTGTCAAAATGAAGCCTTATTATAAAGCCTACAGTGTAAATTCAGGGCACCCATCCTGTTGAGCTAAAATTCTGTCCCAGGAGTTTCACTTGTATATTCCAGCCATGGTTATGTAGCTACAGGCAGTAAGTCCTCTCCACATTGCTAGGATTATTAGAAATACATCATGTGCTACCCATCCCTCTTTTCCAATAAGTTAATGTGGGTTTCTTTACGTATTGCTTTGATAAGCAAGCACAACATTCCTAACTACCCAATGGCAGTCTGCAGCCTCAGCATCCTGGAGGCATGTGCCACAGTTAAATTTTCCAATCTCTGGCATGTAACTCAAGCTCTTGTAGCTTTTAGATATTTGTGTCCCTTTTCTGGTGTGTTGAAGAGAAAACGTTTAGTAGATGTCATATTCACTGACAAACTGTTTGGTTTTTTTCTGCCCTATTTGATCACTGCATTATGAATCAATCCTTGCTCATCTCCTCATCTCCTTTTTTTCTTCCTCTCCTAAATGAGTTTATGTGAATATTATGTCAAGAAATGGGGCAGAGCTGGCATGCAGAAATTTGATTTGCAACAAAACTGAAATGAGCATAGCTGTGTAAAAATAGAAGCTAAGGATCCTGTGTGTACATTAAGTAGTAAAGTCCTTCTTTAAGAGCTCTCATGAGTATTGTGTTAAGAAAATACATTGTTATATGTCCAACTTGTTGAAACTCATAAAATGCTCCATTTGAACTGTACTTTGATTTAGTTTTATCAGGAAACCAGACTCTGTTGCTGGTCAGTTTATTTTCATTACCACAATATTTTCTTTTCTATGATTTTTTTTGCAACCTTTAATCTCCTTCTCCTTTTGTTTTCTTCATTAACCTTCCGGCTTCAATGTCTTTAGCAGTGCCACCTTGCCCCTATACAATGCTTTGCCTCTCTGCTGAGACATCAAACAAGGTGTAAAATGAAAGAGCCTTAATCCTAAGGAATTTCCCCAGAGCAGCAGAGCATAGTGTTCAGAAATCCTGAGCTGAAACACGCAGGCTATTGTCAATTAAAACCTGCTCTGTTTTACGCCAGGGTCGTGCCACCTACAGAACAGCTCCTGTTTGAGGAGGTGCAAAGGAAGCCCACATTTACTTTTGCTTTATCTTCCTCATACTGGAAACAGAGAATAATATGAAGTCAGCATACAAGTAGTGCTCTTTTTTTTTTTCCCCCAGAAACATCTGTCTTACCAGGAACTGGCTGAGGATCAAAAAGTGTTTTCTTTGCAGACACAGAGTTTCAAAAATAAAACGTTGACAAATTAAACACTTTGTAAATAAATTTTATATAAAACCAAGAGCAATAAAATGTCTAAAAATAAAAAGTGTTGTATGAGAGACATTGATTTATAGGGAGTTTTTTAGATTGGCACAAATTAAATTGAAAATGTGAAACAGGAGGTTCAGTTCTGCTGTGATTCTGAAAAATGACAGGCACTGTTGGTGGATACAAAGGCTGGATGCAGATTTGCCTAAACGTGTTGCTTTTGGGAAGCTATAGGGGTTGTGAACTTCTGGGTGAAAGTTATAGTGCAGATATGTCAGAGGCCATGTGAGAGAACCACATGCTATTTGAACAGTTTGGAAGCTGGGTGAGATAACCCACAGCATTTAGTGGCAACAGAGCCACACATTTGGGAAATTGAATCCTGTGTTAAGTGTACATGATTTGAGAAACTAATACCCACTTATGAGAAAATGACAGACAATTGTATATTTATAATTGTCTGTGCAGTTTCTCTTACTGATCATATTAAGCACAAACATGAAAATTTGTAGGTAATTTGAATTTACATTTATTATCACAACTGGGGGCATAGTTTTCAAATACCTATTTCTATGTTTGTGCTTTTCAATCAGCAACTTATAAAATTTTATGCTATTATTTTGATTGTCCTTTTACTTTATGTGGTATTTTTTTTTCCACCAGGGGCTCTAACACAAGTTAAACTGATACTTGCTACAGCAATTTAACTGGCTCAGGTGTCCCCCTTTACTAAAGGTCATGTTTTCTCATAGCAGAGTTGGCAGAAACAAATATGTTGGCATTTTGGTTGCAGTGTTTCCTTGTCCGAGTGATTACAAGCCATAACTGATGATTTTGTGCTAATCTACTTGACTGTAGCAGCAGTGATTGAGGTATGGGCACACAGTCACATCTGTCAGCTCAGCTGTAACTTCTGCCCTGGGGAAAGGCAGATGTTTGTGGTATGATAACGTATTAAGTTGTGTTTAAGTGCATTTTTGGTTCAGTTTGCTTCCACAGGCTTTGGTCAGGGGCTGAAAAACATGTTTATGTCACAATGGATTTTTTTTTTTTTTAACCTACCTTCTATACCTATTTGGCATAGGTGTCCAGTCTCTCAACAGTGCTTTAAAATAATTTGGGGAATGGGAGTTGTATTTGTTTCTCTTTCACTTATTAGAGGAGTGGCCTTTGAGCTGTGAAGATAGGGATTTTCATACGCACATTAACTTTCCATCTTTGAATTTCCCCTGAGTAGAGGATTGGAACTTTCTGGTAATTGGTGTTTTTGAAGATGAGATAAAAACCGTCTGGTGCTGGATGGATCTGGCAACTGTATTTTGCAATCTTAACTGGGCTTCCAAATCCATACACAGATCCCTTACTAAATGACTTCATTTTCAGAAGTGCAGATCACAGCCTTTCTACTAGCTCAGTAGAAAGTGCAGTGATCAATATCTCTGAACTTGTCATGTTTATGTGACTAAATCAATTTCCAATGGATTTAGATACTTACACAGTTTAACACATTTCAGCAAGCAGTTCTGCTTTTTACTCAGCTCCTGGGTTTGGACTGACAAGTCTGAATTAAAGTTCATGGCTCCTCATCTATTCAGTTTTACCATTTTCATCACTTAAACGTTTGTTATTTAGTAACTGCTTTAACATTTTAAGTGTTATCTCAGGAGTGGTGACATTACTGGATTTTTTCCCTCCAGTGATTGGTCTATCACTTAAGTCATCCTTTAAATGAAAAAAACAGGAAGAATAATATGATAATCAGCTTTTCAGAGCAAAGCCAGGCTCCAGCTCTTCCAAAAATTAGTTTTCTCAAATTTTTCTTCCATTTTTTATAAAACACAATTTATTGATCTTTGTAATTAATGTGGGAAACCCCCAAAAAACACAAGTAAATGAGCTGTGTTTGAATACTTGTGGTCTAAATGCTTGCACAAGCAGCTAATACTTTCACACTGCCAGGTCAGTTTTGATGTAGAGGTGATTAGTAGCTGCGTTTTTTCCCTCAGATTTTTATCCTAAAATGTGACGGTTCAGCTGAACCTAAAAGATTGTCTGGTTGTAGAAAATAAGATCAATGATGAACTGTAGGCTGGTAAAACCATTACTTTACTTTTATAAGGCTGCACTGATTGTATAATGAATGATTGAAGATAAATTAATAAGTATCTGAAAGAGTGATCTCTGGATGGATATAAAATAACAATGACTGTTTTAATTTTCTGCATTACTTGGTGGCAAGCTTTTCACACAATTGATTTTGGTTATGGAATAAATGTGTCCTCAGTATACAGATTTCAAGAACTACTTTACCGTTGTGCCTAATTTGAAACTGCCTTGTTAAAGAAAGGAGCCATTTTTGTCACATTGACAGATACTTTAGCTAGCATTGGGTGAATGTAAGGATCACCTGTCTAAGAATCAAACTTTTTCCAAGTCACAAAGTAGCCAAATAACTCTGGTGTTGCCTGTGGAAACTGAAATTTCAGATTTTCTTCTACTTCTGGTGTTGAAAAATTTGCTGTTAGGGGTCTCCTTTTGCAACAAGAACATAGTTCTCTTTGTCTTTCTAGAAACCTAGATGAAAGAAAACATGAGATGAAGGTAATTTATGAGTGATAACAGATTTGCAGTGATTATGAAGCAGCACTCTCTAAAAGTGATGAGTTGATAGCCTTTTTATGCCTTTTTGACTATTGGATTATCTCCTAAAATTCTTACTCTCAGTTAATAAATACTTGGATAACCATGATTTCCAGCAGTTTAAAAAATATTTTTTAAGTTAATAATAACCATTTCAGCAATTTAGAAGATTTTTGTCAGGAATTATAGAACCTACATTAAAAATGTTAAGCTTCTCAGTAAGAGTATTTGAAACTAATTGCAAACAATTGAGTTATTACAGCAAGATAAATCACCCGTTTTCTGTCTGACTTAATCCTCCTTCCTTTGCGTTTGCATTTGTAATGAATGAAGCCACATTCACAGATCATTAGCATGGCCCAGCTGAGTGGTAACTCCTTGAGCTGCAGGAACTCACTTTTTTCCCACTCAATGATCATACCTCCCAAAATGGAATTTTGAACAATCTCCTTTTTCCTACTGCTGAAGTACAGAGTGATCAGGGAAGCTACCTCTCTTTTCCTGGTCTTTTCAAATGGCACATTCCTAATTGCAAAGGTAAAATTGAATTCCCTCTCTTTAAATTTAGAAATATGTATTTCAAGGCTGCTATTTACATGATGATTTTAAAAGCTGAAAAGAATAATTTTGATTCACTTACAAGTAGCACATCATTTACCTTTAATGATATTTATATTTCACCATCTACTTCTCATGATGTTGCCCAGATTTTGGTCCCAACTTTCCTACTGCAGTTGAGGTCTTCATTATGTGGCAATATAGAAATTGCTTTTGAGTCAGTTTTGGTAAATCCATGCAGTCATTTGTAGGCAGACAATCCCTTCAGCCTTGCAGCCTTGATTATTTATAGTCCTGTGTGTTCTGCTTTCACCAGGTCAGTAATATCTTATATTTCCTTTCTTTGCAGCAGTCTAAATGACAACACTCAGGGCAAAAATAATTGAATCCTTAGTCCTCTGACAGGCCCTTCTGCTTTTCTCAGATTTTGCTCGGTTCAAGTGGTGACATCCCCAGCTTCTCACCCCCCACTTTTTGTGGTTCCCACCTCACAGTGGAGCTGCTAGAACAAGAAGCGTGTTTATTATGTGCCAGATTGTAAAACTGCCTACAAAACCACAGACAAGGTGGAATTTACAATGAGATTCCTAACTATGAAATGGAGAAAATAACCCTTGGACACCAGTCTCCTAAGCAGCAACTGACCTGCAAAACAGTAATTTTCGGTAGTAGCATTTTCCTTGTTTGATGAGTTTTACATAAAATCTAGCTTTTGAGCTGACAGTTACACAAATGGCTGGTAGAAAAAGGAAAGCGGTGACTTTGTTCACCCAAAACCTGATGTGTTTATGAAGAGGTGAGGAAAGGAGGAACTTTCCTTATTGAAGTAAAATTAGTGATAATTAATATAAGAAGGATTTGAGTCCTGAACTGTCCTAATCCACTGACCTGCCCACAGGGCCTTGAACTCCTCCAGGGAAAAGGGATCCAAATTCATCCTTTAATTCCTTTTAAATTGCCATTTACACCAGTGGGGATTTTTCCAATTCTTTTCTTTAAAATACACAAAGTTGAAACAAAAAGTTGTGTTCAGTCAGTGTTTGCAGCCCAAACCAGCATCTTTTTGGTTCACAAGAAACTATTTTCCTCCCTCAAAATATTTTTAAAAACCCTTTCTGGACACAGCCTCTTACCCTTACTTTACATTGCTGCAGGATTACATCTGAAGTGAGCAATAGTTTCTGCAGTCCTGGTTCCATTGGAATCAGTAGAACTCCTCCTATGGATGTCAACTAAAGCTAAAACATTGCCCACAAACTAGGATGTCTGTGGTTAAAATACAATGGGGATCTCAGAAATTCTTTTAGGGTTTGTTTCCTAAGTAGAGCTATGAAATTTACAGGGTAGAGGATGTTTTGTTTAATGGATTGAAATTGATGGGGTTTGAGTGTTCTTTCACGTCATGCTTTTGGAGCAGCAAAATTACACTCAGCTAAGGTATATTTAATGGTATTTGGCTGAAGAACCTGGCTTTTTAAACTGTGGAATAAATAGAAATATGATCAGTGACTTGTCATTTGTTTGTTTTAGTTTGAAAATGCTTCTTTAAATAGACAGGAGTTTACATTTCTGTAGTAAAAATAAACAAACCATTTCTTTTTTGAAGTTCAGTTAGTGATTTTTTTTAATGTGTTTTTCAACCATGGGAAGATAAATTTTATCTATCTTTTGGTTATTGGAGAGAGAGGGTGTATTAGTCCTTCAGGAAACTTATATTTTGACATGTAAACAAGGCACCCTCTACATGGGAACTGTTTTTCTCTGGAGTTTTATAACCCTGTTGCATTCGGTTTGGCCTTTATTTTGCTTGCATGAGAGAGCTAACCTTTCTTTTAACTATGTATTGCTGTGGCAAACTCAGAGACAGAAAGATGGCTGAGAGACTGAGGTTCTTATATCTTACAGCCCTGTCTTGTCTCAGGTGACAGACTTTCTACACCATTCCATTTATGAATCAGTGACCTTCTTTTCTACTGGTGTCTTAATACCTGAAGAATTATTTTGGGCTAGTTGAATTGAAGTTTAGTGTAATGGAACAAAAAGCAAAAATTTCTAAGTATTTTTTAATCAATGGATTGTTTGATGATTCAAAAATATTTGAGAACTAATTCACTATATTGAAAGACAATCATGAAAGATAACTTTTGGACTGAAAATATTTAAATGTACTGTCAATGTTGATTTAGCTGCTTTGTCTGCCACACTAACAGATGAGAAAGAAAAAACACAGATGAGAATAAAAGAAGTGCATTTCACATAGACATACTATATGCATCACAGACATAAGAGCTTGTTAGAAGAAATCCCTCCATTACATAAACATGAACAATGGGAGTAGAACTCTCTATCTGAATTCTGGTTTTAATGACATAAATTGTACTTCAAATGTAGATAATATTTTGGTATAGTTTTTTAAAGGAATTATCAGAGTATCATGCTTTTTGGTTAATTAAAATCAAACTTAAACTAGGAGTAAAAGTCAAAATTTTTAGGAATTCAACTGAAGTAGCTATGCAAAGGCAAAAAACCCCCAAACAATCAGTTTCATGTCCTCCAGGAGAAAACAGAGAGTTTTGTTGTTTTGGTTAGTGTTATTTAACACTAGACCCCTCTAGTTTGAAATTACATTATACTTGTCATTTTAAAAATAATAATTTAAACAATTAATTCTAAATAACTATTGGTAGAAAACATGCTGTTAATGTCCTTTTTCCATTAGGCAAAAGTACTAGGGAATACTATTTAAGGACAGAAGCAAGGTTACAGTTAAAAGTGTAATCATCATCTGTGATTGCAAATGTATTAGGATTCCGAATTAACTTTTAAATTTATGATGCCTTTCTCATATTACCATCATATTACCAGATTCTTTATGTTAATATTTTATTTAAATTTATCATTTTCACAGACATGTATTTTTGAGGTATATATTTATTTGCCTATTTTTGTGTAAAATTTCCAATGATCTCCAAAAATTGCAATGTTGAGTTATCCCCTAAAATTTAGTCTTTACAAGACTTACTGCATCAGGTATAGCCTGCACCAGATATAGCCAGGCCTAAAATCCAGTCTAAATTGAAAGACACAATATAGTGAAATAGACTCCAAGTTTTAAAAAAACTTGCAAAAAGAACTTTAAGAATGTGGTTAAGTTTGAACTATTGCAATGATATTTTTGGAGTCTGTAAATGGCCTCAAATAATTATTGCTCTGAGTCCACAAGCATACCTCAAGGACAAATGTGCAGAACCCATCACTTAAGCCCCTGAAGTATTTCCCTGAGTATCTAGAGAATCCCACAGGAGAGCTTGACCCCATCTCTCTCTTCAGTCCATGTGAACTGCCAGAAGTGGAGTTTAGCAGCTGCTGTCTCAGTTCCTCTCAGCAGTGCTATTGAAGCAGAGTGCTTCACTGCTTTTCTAGGTCTGTCTTACCACTAAGATGAGGCCTCAGTGTTTCATCTGAGACTTTTATTCATCTGAGACTTACATATGGTTACTTGATTTATGCGCCAATGATTCTAGCTGGTACAATTGCTTTGGAGGGGGTCATATGCTTGAAATCCCTCTTGGGTAAATTGTTCAAGCATTGAACAAGGTGTTAAGAGGAGGATAAAACCAGCAGAGGTGTAAGTTCCCATATTCCCTCTCTCTTCCCTCTCGAATCTTTTCCGTTAGACGATGTCTTCATTCTAGAAGCACTTAAAATATCCATGTGTAATCTGAACTATGTCTTTTCTCTCCCCATTTCCTCACATCCACATCTGAGGCAATTCAGAGCAAGTTCGTTGTTCTGCTTTTACCAGGGTTTTCAGCGTCAGTTCACATCGATGCTCTCAACAAGCACCCTGTGGTGTTTGATTGCTCTGTGGCAGACCTGGTAGTCAGTAGAGCAGTGCAGCACTTGCTGTTAGAGTGTCCAGTGGGCTTTGCCAGGCCAACACTAGTGCCAGAACTCCAAGAAGTCATCCATTCTGACAATAGTCCTCTGAATTTCCTCTTGGGGAGGTTATTTACTACTGTAAATATTCTCTGGTTAACATATATGTACTTTTGTTTCCCCAGCTTACTGAGCCTTTCATGGTTATTATCCAGTGGTTGAATAGACAAGCATGACAGCAGTCAAACTTTCATATAAGCTATGCAGCAAGCAAGAAGAAAGGAAAAAAACTAACAAATGGTCTTCACAGACACTGTTCAGGAACATCTTTCTTTCTGTGCTGGTAACAGCATAGGAGAATGCTCTCTGTCAGGGTGTACGAAGGGACTAGGCATCCTGAAGCATACTGAACACTGGCAGTCTGTCTTTCTAGAAGCGAGGGAGATGACATGTTCATCTCAGAACTGTGTTAGCAAAGCAACATTCAATACATTGCCACTAAATTAACTTCTTCCCCTACTAGCTGTATTTATTTGACAAAAGGTTCATTACATACCTCACATATTCTGCTTTACATGACCCTGACCTTACTATGCCATGTCTAATAAAGCCCCCATATTTCTAGCAGATTTTGATTTTGACTGAAAAATATCAGTACAAAAATCAGTAGCAAATGAAGAACTGAAACTTTTAGACTATTTTGACTATTTTGAAATGAACATTGTAGTAGCTACTGTACTGCTTGATTTTTTCCTGCTCTACCTACTAATAAAAAAGAGTTTGGGTTTCAAGATGTGAAAGTAATACAGAACATCTCCTCTTCCATGGCATTTACCTTTGCAACAGAAAATAATTTGATTCAGAAAACTGAAATATGTGACAACTGTTAAATGGATTAAAGGCTGGTTCATTGACAAATTGAAAAATGTGATGTCAATGGGCAGATATAAATTACTGGGATGTGTCTAGCAGAGTCTGCCTGAAATCAGTTCTTGGGTCAATAGCACTTAACATTTTTATCAACAGTCTAGACAGTGATATAAGACATTTTCAGTAAGGCTTGAGCAGGACAGAGATTGGTGAGATAGTAAATAATATGTTAGATAATTGCAGAAGCTAATAAAACGTATTTTAATATTGCCAAATACTACCAGCCTCTTGTGTGGGATAAAAAAATGTAGGTAGTTGTTAAACTGTGATTTAGAAAAAGACAGGTTATCAAAGATAATTTGGTCTACTTAGATTCTTTGTACAATGTTGTGGAAGGAAAAAGCACTAATGCAATAATGTGCATATTAAAGTCAGACTGTCAGGCAAATGGGATGATGATTGCCTTTGCATGCTGTATTGATAAGACTGTTTCTAGAATGCCAAGTCAAATTGTGGTGTCCAGTCTTAAGAAAAATGAGGAAATAGGACAAATGGAAGACATTGGGGTGCACAGGACCCGGAGATCAGGTTTTAAATCCTGTGTAGGTTTAACAAGTTGAGCTTAGTTTTCATTATGTATGAGAACTTGGACATGAAAATTCTTAGCATTATTGATAAATGCACAGCAAAATTCAGTGATTGGAAAATTAAATTAAGGGGAAAATGTAGCCTCATATTAATCTGCAATTTGTTAGCTTTGCGGATTACTAAATAGCAGAACAGCTGATCCGAGGAGGTGATAGACTCATCAGTGCTAGACGTCTTAAAAAAAAAGAAAAAAAGAGAGGGAAAGGCAGATTTAATTATTTCTTTTTTTACAGTTCATGTGCTGCAAAGAGAACAGTCATACATGTTCTGTTCTAAGTCTAAAACATCCCTGCTTTAGAGTGTTGACTCCTGAAGAGGCATGGAGAATTTACTTCCCCTGTTTTACCTGGGACCAGATAGTTTGCTTGTTCTTTGCTGCCTTCTGAGCCAGAAACCAGACCAGGCTGACATTCAGATCCCAGAAACGTTGATCATCTTTCCTAAATGGTGCCTGAGTGTTACTTGTAGTCACCATAGAAGTGATCAACAGGTTTTACGGTAGGAAAGGACTTTGCACACCCCTCAGGAGGGAACAAGAGTAGTCCAGCTGAAGCCTTTGGGCTAAGAGCTCTTTATTTCTGAAGTAACACAAAACTGTGGAAGAACAAGGTTGTCACAAGTCCCTGTGGCCTCAGAACTTGAGAATCCTGAACGTAATGGTGGGTTCACCAGTGTTAGTGTCTCGGGTGTCTTGCTCTGTTAGTGGGACAGGGATTTCTGGGGAATTTTTTTCCCAACTCAGATGGAAAAATTAGAGAGGATTTCAGACAATAAGCTTCTTTTAGATTTGAAATAACAACACAGGCTTTAAATTAAGATTTAGGTTGAAAGTGATTGCTCTAAACCTAAATGGTTATGTTCATAAGTTAGAGTATCTGTGAGAAGAGGTAGTGAACTGAGGAAAATATGAGATAAAAAGGATATTATCATCCTGGGAAAGAGAGGAGCAGGTAATCTATTTCTTGTTGGAACATGGTGGTATCAGCTGGGGTAGAGGTTATGGAAGAAGGAGGTTGTGCTATATGATAAAACCATTATTTCTATTGTTTCCTTATTTTTTAGTACTTAGTGAATTTACAAACTTTAGTAGGCTCCTTTTCAGGAGCTCAGTTTCTCTCTCTATCAGGCAGGAAGTAGAGAGAAAATTTAAAGGTTTTCCAACTGATGCATATTTCTTTTCATTTTTAATCATTTGTCAGTGTGAATTTATTCTGATATTTAATGGTTCTTTAATGTCATCCATATATTTTATAAAGAGTTTGCATCACATGGAGTACATTTTGTTCTGGAAAATGAAAATAGACAGGACCTACTGACCTTGATGATACTCATCAGAAGACATAGATTGTGGGGCTTGAGAATATTGACAAGTCTGCATTTGTGAGAATACTGGCAATTCTGCATTGGTTTCTTTAATGTCATCTGTTCCTTTCAGTGCATATCACTCCACAGGGAATTTGCTTCTGAAGATAGGTTTAGCAATTCTGGAGCTATGAGTAACATGCACCTCAGGGAGCCAGAATCTGTAATATAAAACATATTTTATCTGTTGTCCCTTTTGAAGTATGTAAGAAATATACCAAATGGACAGTGGTTTGCTTATTCATATGCAACTAGGTGTTACCAGGGAATTATTTGCTGATTTGTGTCATGTCCTTGCAGTTTATCAGAATTCTTCTTAATTAAAAGCTTTAGCATATTTAACTTCACCTTACTTGGGGCTATTAATTTATAAATTATATGCTTGATTATGGTACTTGGAGTGTTTGTTTTAGTGTTTTTCTGGATGTGATAGATCTAATTTGTATTGGTATATTATTGTTTTTAGCAGTGTGGTACTGTGCTTGTATAGAAGCTGAAAAAACACTTTCAGCTTGAGATTGGTATTGAAAGTTCATTGATGATCAGTGCTATTGGAAACGTTGAAAAAAATCAGAAGATTTTTTTAAAAGGTTTGTCTTTTTGTCTGTTTTGAGTGTTTCTGGGATGTTTTTAAGGTCCTATTTGATGATTATGTTTATGATGACCTTTTTCTTTCAGGAATATCAGCCTTGTAACACCAACGCCTGCCCAGAGCTAAAAAAGACCACTCCTTGGACCCCCTGGACGCCGGTGAACATTTCGGACAACGGCGGTCACTACGAGCAGCGTTTCCGCTACACCTGCAAGGCGCGCCTGCCCGACCCCAACCTGCTGGAGGTGGGGCGGCAGCGCATCGAGATGCGCTACTGCTCCAGCGACGGCACCAGCGGCTGCTCCACAGACGGTGAGCAAAGCCGGGCGGGCTCGCCGTGCCCCCCGCTAGCCTCGTGCCTGCAGCTCCATTTGCAGCGCAGAGTGGAAGCTTCTGCTTGCTGGTGTTTTGTGTAACAGAACTGATCATGAAAAGGAGGGCATAGTGATCCCAGTAGGGAACGTAGCCTGTATTTCTTCTGAGTGTAGCATCGTCATTCGGACTAAGCATCTTTCACCACCTTTTATGAGATTTGCCAGGTTATTTTAAGCCTCTTCACAATAATCCTGTTCTTGTAAGATTCTGTTACCCATTATACTCCCCTGACCTTTTACTAGGGGTGAATTTGTGCAACATTAACATATTTCTGGAATATTTTCCTAGAATATGGAGTATTCGAAGAAGAACTTTTGCTCAGTAGTTTGAAAGTAACTACTGTAAGATTCATACAGGTGTTTAAATAAATAAAGAGTTTATGAACTGGATAATTTCTATTATAAAAGTTTATGTTGAGCTTTTGCTAGTAATTTAAAGTCCTGTTTCTTTCTGAGATTGAAAGCCGAACTCCTTAAAATTTTTTTCAAATTTAGTTGACTTTAAATTAAAATTACTTTGTTTCAGAATTTTCTTCTTTTCCTATCAGTAACACGTAGTTTTAAATATGTATAAAAAAATTAAAACTAGGAGAAATTGTGAAAATTATTCTAATTTTATTAGTGCAATTCATTGATTATCTACTTTTAATTGTATATGTTTATCTTTTAAAGTATTATATTTTATTCATATAATATAAAAGCTATTGATTTTTATTACTATATGTTAATATTTATAGGCTTGTTTTCCACTTACATAGTCTTTTGTATCTTCACAAGACCCAGATTAGCTGAAAAAAAAATGTATAGTTGAACACAGTTGGCTTATCTAAGACTACAAAGAGAGAACAGTTTCTGAGTCCCTGGACTTTCTAATTCTCAGTATTTTTCAGACAGATGAACTATTGTGAAAGTCAGTTTTAAGCTCCTGCCTCTACTAGGTTTACAAGTCAAAGCTTTAGCAGTGGGGGAGGCTGCAGAGTTGGCTTCTGTGGTAATATGCTAGAAACTTCCATTCCCCCCTGCCCTTCATCCTGTACAAAACCTTTATTGTTTCACTTGGCATCTGTGTCTCTTTAGAGGGGGCAGGATGTTAGTAATTTTTTTAAGAAATATATAGTAATGAAGTGTGTGAAATCATAAAACAAAACCCGTGGTACTCAAGATAAGACTTCGTTTTGTGCTCTATGTCATTCCCATTTCAGATAATCTACAGTGTCAAATGCTGGGGTTTCATTTAGGTCTGGATAGCAAGGCAGATTTTGGCATGGAGCAACTCTTGACACAAGTGTTTCTTCTATTCTGTTTTCATCCAAACTAAATTTCAGGCTTGTATTGAGCAAAGATTTTGCTCTGCTATGATTGGTGTATGACCTGTGTCTTGTCCTTAATGAGACTTCAAGGTGGTGCTGCTGCTTTTTGCTGTCTTCCGGCACTTAGACATGGATGACATGTTTTTTAAAATTTCATGAGATTAAATAAGAAAGAGAATTTGCACCAGGTAGTGCAGGGAAAGTTATCACAAGTAGAAGTAAAGCTACAGGAGAATCTAGGTATAATCTGGTCTGACAGCTGAAATGGCAGCATGTAAGAAATGAGTATACAAAAGCCAACACATGACGAGGGAGGAGGTCAGTAGGGCAAATCAGAGAAGAGCCAGTTTGTTATAGATTACATAGCTGTGAGAAATTTAAACTTGGCATGAAGACACCTCTCTCAGCTCTGAAGTTATGATCATAAGACCTCTCCTGGAGCTGGATGCATAAGCTGACTCCTGCAGAATATAGGCAGAAGTAACAAACCCTACAATTTGTTAAATAAAGCATTTTTTCACTGTGCAAGTGATGGGGGCAGGGATGGTGGTTCAGGTGGGTTCTGTGCCTGATTAGCTTGAAGGTGGTTTTTTTTTTTATTTTTTTGCTTCTGAACATAATACTCCTGAATTTCCTGACATCCTGCACTTTTTTGTTGTTGTTGTTGTTGTTGCATCTTGCTGAAGCTGCTGCTTTGATTCATTTGGAAATAATTCATCACTGGAGCAATGCATGTGCATGACCCCAACCCTGTTGCATAGTATTAGAAATGTTCATCTGGGTGAAGGATTTTTGCTGACTAATCCCAAAACTACTGAATATTTAAGTACATTTTATTGAGTACTTGATAATAGGGCAGAAACTATTATACATCTGTCTGTTCTTCCTAGTGAGTGCCCTTATGGCTTTGTCATTAATTTGCACTCATTCTTTGATTCTTCTTGGCCAGTGAGTCTTTAATTATTTTGTAATGAAAGGTGAAACTCGATTAGTGTTCCAAGTGGCTGCATTAACCAATACACTTCTGGTGAAAATAGCACATTTTATTTTGAGATTGTTTGCTTAGTCATTTTCTGATTATGGATGTCAGAGCAGTATGGAGTGGAACATTTGTTGAGGGAGGGGTGGGGGGGGCATCATTTTAATTTGCTGATGAGATGAAATTTGTTGACTGCATCTAAACTGCAGGATTCAGGAGCACTTCCCTGCTCCTAGGATTAGATGTGGGCCAACACATCACCACTCTACAGCTCCTTGATTTCACTGAAAGAAAATACATGAATAAGAGTCATGTAGAGTAGCTGTAGCTTTTGGAACAGAGGGAAGTGATGAGAATGGGAAACCATGAATTGTGGCAGACACCTTCACCATTTCTGGCTAGATGGCAAGAAAACATCATAACTTACTTCTGCCTGACCAGAGCCTGGATACTGTGAAACATTATTTTCATTATCTCCATGTTGAATTGTAGCAATTTTCTGGCTTTTACAGAAAGATTAATTCTGGTACAGAATGCTTGGCATACCTCATTACCAAAGATGTGTTCTGCAGAGATCAGTTCTCTGTTCCTTGCAGATAGGAGCCATTTGTTAGAAATTTTCTCATTGCCTATAATCTCCCACTGTGCAACTATAGTCATGCTGTGTTAAACAAAATCATGTTTCACTGTCAGATGCTAGCAAAGCAAACTTTCTTTGCAGTCTGAGCTTAGAGATAGAACTTCTTGCCAGAAACCCACTAGACTCCTCCTGAGTGTGGTAAGATTTTTATCTCAATCAAGTAAGCAGTAGCATTTGCAGACTGTATTCATGCTTTTCTGATTTGAAGTTTGATTAAGAGGAAAGAAAAATAAATCTTGTTCCCTGCCTCTGGGTTTTCACATAGTGCTCAGATAGGAGACAGCCATTTCAACTAAACTGAAAGAGATTGTGTATATTGTTGTATGTCTTAATGCACTGTCTGTACAATCCAGCATTCAGAGTATAGAAATTACATTATCCTAGGCTTTAATATGTGCTTATGAAACATGTTAAATATCTACATTAAACATGCTGTAAGATAAAACATGCTGTAAGATAATCTCTATAAGATTATCTGATACATAAACAGTAATGATTTTATTGAAAACATAATTTTTAACCCATGGATGAATATTTCACATGGTATGAGGTTGCCTGATATTGTTAGGTTGAATTTATCATACCAAAGTCTAGACTCTATAGTAGTTTACAAAGAGAGCTTCAGCACCCTGAGGAATGAGGGATCCATTGAAGATAAGCATCTGATATGGGTGCAGTTCACCCTCTGGAGATAGATATTGCCTTCTTTCCATGGTGTACAGTGCAGACAGCAATGGTGGGCTTAGACAAGACACTTGAATTTGACATGGCCAGAGTTAGACTAGATTAACTTCCAAAATACCTTCTGAAGGCAGTTAACAAAGGAAATGCTTCTAATTTCAGTATTTTCAGTCTTAAAGAGCTTTTTGTTTGTTTTTTTTTTTTGCCCCAGGCACCTGGAAATCTGCACCTAGACTGCTAGTTGTTGCTTCTTCCTATCTCTCAAACCTCATAACAATAGTTATTTTGAAGGCAGGATGTGATTTTGTCTGAATTACTCTTCTAGTGGCTATGATCTCCAGTGAAAAGTTTGATTAAATTTTTTCCTTGTGTTACCCACAGGAAATCTGTAGTGCATTCAGATTTTTTTACAGAATAGAACATGTGCTGATTATCAGGAATGTCAGGAAGAGTACATTTTGAGATGTTATTCCTTATACTGTTGTACTGAAGCTAAGCTATGGTATTCTGAGTAAGAACAAAATTAATTCTTGAACTGAATTTGATGACAAATTCAAGTCTGATTGACAAAATGCAACTCAGTGGAACTTTGGGGTTGAGTACTTAAACACAGAAAAGCTATGTACAAGAAATAAAGTTATCATGCTAACGTGACACCTTCCATCTGCATACTCTTTGGGTTTTTTAAATATGCCGTCTTTGCATTGCATTAATGTTTGCCATGATGTTTTTCTATTTCAGCTTTACTATGTTTTGAAGTTTATAAAGTTTTTATAAGTTATTTAGTCCTGAAGTTATATAAGTTTTATGCTTCAATAATATTGTCAAATAACTTGCAAACTATCTTCAGAAAGTGACAACACTGAAACAACCTTTGCTTATCCTTGTTACATCTGCACTTCAAGCAGTGTTTTATGCTGTCATTTAGAAATTATTCAGGATACCTGAATTTTGGCTTCAGATCATCTTTACCTAAAGTCATGAACCTAGACTGCCTGGATAATTGAATTTTCTTTGTTAGGTCGAAACTGGAGGATATAAGTCATAAATCAGTCAGGTAATATAATTTATCAGGTGTCACAGCTACTTCTCTCTTACTTAGGGCTGTATTACTTAGCTGTGGGCTAGACTAGGGAATTATTATTAAACTGTGTGCTTTAATAGAGCCTCACTTTTAAGGCAAATTAATTGAACTTGACTGAGAGTGTTGCAGTTTTCAGGCAGAATCAGGCCAACCAAAGTCTCATTACAAGCTTTTGCAAAGGCAAATTTTTTTTCTCCTCTGCTGGTCAGGACAGGTGATTTTCATGTTAACATGTCTTCCAACAGGATTAATTTATTGTGGATTTATGAATCTATTTCAATTCAACCAAAAAGTTTTAAAAATTTACTTATAAATCATCAAATAATCTTAGTTTATATGAGAATTATGTAAATTATTGGGCAATTGTTTTCAAGTGTATTTGCATTATGGAATAAGTAAATCATCAGCAGAGAAGTACTAATTTCTCTGTAATTTTACTGATATTGAGCAAAGCAGAAGTGCTTGAAGTGAGAGAAAAGTCTTTTGTTTAGATGTCAGCTCATAACCTCTGTTTTCCATGATCTTAGAAGTTGATGGTTATTTTTTCCACAAATTCACTGTGATTGCTTTTACTGAAGTTTTTGAAGTACTTGCTTTTACTTGTGGAACTTTTCATCTTTGAGAAGCACAGCTGCCTTTTTAAAATTGTACTAGGATCAAGTAGTTAAATCCCTTTTTGTAGCCAGAGTGTGCAGCAGTTTATTACTTGAGCATGACTTGCTCTGTGTCAGTCATAGGCTTTCTGAGAACAATTTAGTTTAAAACACTTGAATGATGAACCTGTCATAAAGGTCGGGTCAGAATTTGACTTACAGATGTTCTGTCTGTCCTGGGAAAAACTGTTCATTAGTGTATTGATGATAAATAAATGCTATGACTGATCATTCTCTTTGCAGATTTAAAACTATTTCTGTAGATAGGCTTTAAAAAAAGGGGACTAAGATTATGTTCTGGCAACTAGACTTTTACTGCTACCATGCCAAGGGCATTGGCCTGGTAGTATCCTGCTTTATATATTTATATATATTTATCTTGGGAGCAGTAAGCTGAGAAAAGCAGCTTAATGTTGGATTTTATTGGGTGGCACAATCTGGTTTCTGTCCCTGGAGTCAGTTGCAATCTGAAAGCGGCCCAAACAGCAAACAGAAACAGCAAGCAAGAAAACCACAGTTCAATGAGACAAGTTGGAGTTTCCAGTTTTATTCCACTTTCTCTGAAAGATTACAATGCTTTTCTATTTATGCCTTCTCCTGTTGAATTTGATTAACTGTGATAAGGCTAAGACTTATTTCTGTGTATATACTTACTTTCTGAAGAATTTTTGCTTGAACAAATTCTAACCTTTTGATTAGCTTTATATTGCCCCCCATCCCCTCTACCACCTCAGTTAATAAACAGGACTTCTCAGCTGAAGGATTCAGGAACTTGGTCCCAGATGGGGTCTCTACCAGTGTTGAGTGGAGGGGAAGGATCCTTCCTTGACCTACTGGAAAAACTCTTCCCAGTGTAACCCAAGTGCCTTCTTTTCCACAAGGGCACATTGCTGGCTCACATTCAGCTTTCTGTCCTCCAGAACATCAAGATCCTTCTCTGCAGAGCTGCTTTCTAGGTAGTTGGCCTCAAAATATGGTTGCATGGGGTTGTTCCTGTGCAGATTCAAGACTGCTTTTTCACCAGTTGAACTCCATGAGGTTTCTCTCTGTCTTGTCAATGTGTGACACAACCCTTTGGTTTATCTACTAATCTTCACAGTCAAGGCAAACTTGTCCAGGTGTTAAGCAGGATTGAACATTGTGGCTTTTTTGCAGCTGACCTCTTCATGGCTCATCACTGAGCCATTAAGGTCCTCTGGGCCTAGTTGCTCAGCCTGTTTTCAATAGAGTGCACTGTCTACTTACCTAGCTCATACTTTGTTGACTTGTCTAGTAGGAAATTATGGGAGTCAGTGTTAAAACCCACACTAAAGTTGACATAAGCATTACCCACTGTTCTCCCCTCATCTGTGCGCCTTGTCTCCTCATTGGAAAAGGCTATAACGTTGTTCAAGGAATATATAGAACAGTATTTCCAGAATGCAAACTGATCTTGTCACTTTTCCTGCTGTTAATGGCATAATGTTAATTTCTTATTGTGTAGTTTCTGTCTGAACAGAAAATTCTGAAAGCCCCTTCATGAGCACTGTATTAACTACTGTAAAACTGTGAAAAGACTGGTCCTTATAATAATTTTTTAATGCTTTGGAAAGAAGAAAACTCAGGGGAACACCTGCTGCAGAGCAAACTACACACTGAAAAGATTCTTTGGAACATTTTTCTGTTTCAGAGTTAAACTACCTTAGAGCTTTCCCTTAGAAGATTCTACTCCCCAGTCCCCAATTTAAATCACGAGAAATCTAATACCATAACGTCAGATAAGGTCACACATTTTCCTTAGGACTTAAAAAGCTACACATATTCTGCAAAAATATCTTCAAAATATCCTAGTATTCCTGTGTAGTGATACACCCTGCAGTGATTTATGAATGGAATGACTGGCAGTCTGGTCTAATTAATAGTTTTTTCATTGTTTGCATTGCTCTTAATTTAATAACTTAAAAACCCCCTTGATTTAGAATTCTGGTATAAAATATACTATTATTTTGTTCTCACAGCTCACTGTGTACATAAGCTGAGAATTTCCATGACCAGAGTGATACCAAATTGCAAAAATTTCCTGCTCTTACAGAGCAGGAAAGTGGACCTGTATTCACTATTCACATTCTGTTTCTCTGTACTTGCTCCCTTTTTTGCATTTGAAGGTATGTCATGTTTTTTGAAATGCTGCTTTTAATATTTGTGTAATAGAATCTGGCTCAGCAGGAGAGGAATAGTTATCCTCTACAATTCCTGAAAGGTTTTATCCATTTTTAGTCATTTTTATATTGCAATTCTCTGTTTTCTTATTAATTTCACCAGTTTCTTATTACCAGCATTTCTGTGTCAATGCATTATCATACCAGTACTGCACATTATCAAGTGTTGAATAAAAATGTGCAAACCCTCATCTACTTTGGGACGGTTGTGAATGTATTTCTTGGGGAAGAAGTAAAGCAGTGTTACTAATGCCGTGACCATGGGTAGAAATAGGGTGGACACTGTAAATAAGAGGCTCCTCCATCATGGTTATGCAGAATGCTGATCCTGTTCAGTGCAGGACTGCTGTTGGGCAGATTCTTCACATTATTATTTCATGTCTGTTTACATGGCATCGTTCAGTAAATCTTCCAAGTCTTTATCTCCATTTCACACTTCTGCAGTGCCTATGCCTGTGGGTAGGGCACAAAAACTTTTCTTAAGAACAGACATTTGTGCTGCGTTTACAGCTGCAAACAATCCCCTGCATTTCTCCACTGTTGATGATACAGTTCATCTGTACTTATGTTGGCAATACTGAAGGTCTAGTATAGAGAGCCAGCCACATCCTCTGCTGGTTGAAGTGCCATTCACAGGACCTTCTCTCATCACAGCTACTTAAATAAATACCTGTAATAAAAGTACTTGTATTTGGCTTGTATTGGTCCATCAATCATAGTTTCCACTGGAAAAGGTGAACTGCCTTAGCAACAGTAGGAAATCCCAGTAGTGTTGGTGGAGATGCCTGATAATGATGCTTAGAGGTGAGGCTACAGCTCAAGAGTGATTTCAGTGTTGGGCTTAGTACAGTTGAGGGAGTTTTTTTGCCATGCAGGACCAAGCCCCAAAGTGACAGAGATACTCAAATGAACTGCAGATTATTAGAACTTCACCCAGGACTGTATCCAGGTCTATTAGTTGTATGCTGTGAACAAGATCTGTGTGTCCCCTCTCACCGATAAGTAGCAGACATCATCCATTGCTGTTTAATCTAATGCCTTTTCTCTGTACTAAACTTACTTAGAAAATAAGTTTTCTATTTGCCAAATGTTTATTTTAAAAAGGAATTTTTTCTGGTGTGTGTGTCTCCAAAAGGCTGATTTCCCTAGCTTATATGTGGCTTAGAACACTGCAACCCAGTGGAAAATAAACTGGTTTTTTATAGCGAGAAGACATTGCTTTTCACAAAAGGATAGTTTTGCTAGGCTTTGTGGAATTATTAGTGGACACTATCTGAAGTCTGAATATGGCTAGGATAAGTACAGTGCATGGGTTGTCCATGAGCCTCTGTGCACAGCCAGCAGCAGTGAAGGCTGGGTGGATTGAGTTGGTAGAGCCCTGCAGGAGGACCTGGCTTGATGAGTGGTCACAAGAAGCTCAGTCCTGTCTCCTTTGTCACCTTCTTCCTGTGAAACAGAGGCACTTATATTTATGTAATATTTTTGGAGGTTCTCTGATAGTAATTCCTGTGTAAGAGAGAGATAATTTTTATCATTCTTTGGTGGAGTATGTCGCAACAGACACGAACAGAAGAGATGCAGGCTCCTTTAGAAAGTGGTCAGTGGGTTCTCCCTTTATTGTGGGATGAGCTCCTCTTTAGACAGAATGTTAGAGGTCAATTTGATTGGTAACACAAAGGTAAACTTTTCAATCAATTGGTCATTCCAGAGGGACATCAGAAGATGGTCCCTCCTATAAAAAAGAATGTAAACATCCTTATATTTACAAAACATTGTTCTTCTGATTACCAGAAGAATGCCTGGGAAAGAACCCTTCCAAGATCAAAACATTCCCGGCGTGAAACTCAGGACTACAGGAGTAAATTGTCTAATTCAGTCAATGTAACCATAAAGTTTTAAGTGGTGTGTTGGTCCAGCTCTTCGCTGGAGTTCTGTGCAAGTGATTATGAAATTTATGTTGCAGAAAAGATTCTTGAGATGAAACTAGGGTTTGGATTGTGAGGCTAAAGGACAGGACCCTTCTGTTCATATTATTTACTATTAGAGGCCTAGGAGTAAATTGGAAGAGGAAAAGGTTGCTCTGGGATGAGATACAGTTTTAATGCAGTGTTAATTTTTTGACCTTTGTTTTACTAGGATTGTCAGGGGACTTCTTGCGTTCTGGACGATACTCTGCTCATACCATCAATGGTGCCTGGTCGCCCTGGTCTCCGTGGTCTCAGTGCAGCCGTGACTGCAGCAGAGGTATCCGGAATCGCAAACGGGTCTGCAGCAATCCTGAGCCCAAGTATGGGGGACTTCCTTGCCTTGGACCATCTCTAGAGTACCAGGAATGCAACATTTTGCCTTGCCCAGGTAAGTTTCAAGTGAAGTGAAAGAAATTAAAACAAAATAGCTCATCCTCAAATTTATATCTTGCAATATTTGGTTGGGTATTTTTTAGGTTTTTATTTCTATTTTAGTTGGTGAGTTTTGGGTTTGTTTTTGAATTAATTACAGCTCAAATTTACCTTTACAATTAGAGTGGATTTGGGTAATATTCCCATGTGATGTCAATAACTTTATCTTCAACAGTATTAATAGCTGTATCTTTTTTCACTTGTTAGACTGACTGTAAAAATGTAATTTTAGTATGTAAACTTACAGGAGAAAAAAAAATACATAAGAATTCTGGCAAGACATGAGAAATCTGGCCTAGTCTTTATTTAAACTCAAAATATTATTTTCATCACAGTGGTTTCTGGCATTAAATCTGTGTTAGCTTTCAAGTGTACAGTTGTCAGAAAATAATGTTCACAACTGATCACCAAATTGGATGGTTATTCAAGTAGTCCATAAAGATTGTTCTTGGAATCTTGAATTTCTCCTTAATTTAAAGTTGTTTTATGATTCTGTGAAAGGGATTACAAGTAGAATTTATATTTACAAGAAGCTACTTTGGATTAAAAATCATTGTTGTATCTCTGGCATTCTTGTTTTCAGTCACATCTCACCCTTCATAAAACAGACATTCAAACTGAAAGGCTTTTGAGCTTTGCAGAAGCTTTGTAGGAAAAGAAAGGGGAAGGTTTTAGGAGAAAACACTGGTTTAGGAAGAGAGAATTCAAGGTAAGAAACAATAGAGAGGAAGAAGGAAAGAAGACTGAAAGGCTCAGTTCATTCCAGCAGCAACAATTAAATTAAAAATAAGCTTTCATAGTCTTTAATTGTATTAATTATATATAGCAGTGCATCATATTTTCTTGTAGAAGGCTTGGAGCTTTTGTCATTTATTCAAGTGTGGACCTGAAGAATTACTATGGTGTGGAGGTTTTTGTTTGAAACCAGGCAGAAATACAATACAATATATATATTCTATATATGGCAATGTACCTACTACATATGTATACCACTATTTTAAAGCATTCATGTGTATTAACGTATACATATATGGTTCCAGATTAAGACTGTATTCCCTAAATCATGGATACACCTTTTTTTTTAATAATATGAGTATTTTTTCCAATCTTTTTGCAGTGCTTTCCCTAAGTTTTTAAAGCCCTCTAACACTCACCGTCCATTCCTTGCATCAGAATTGAAGCAGAAGATCTGTACAGAAAACAACACTTCCCTCTCGGGAGGACAGAGTTTCTTGAAAAATGTGTTTCCATCTTGAATTGAACCTAAGCAATGTGTTTTAGCTCACTGCCTACAAACCCAGAGCTCTGTAAACATTCTGGCTGTTCACTGAAAGCAAATTTCTCTGCAGCTTAATTGCTAACAGAATTGGTAGAATTGTTTGAAAACTTGAATGCCCTGAGGCACTCAAGGCCCCAGCTCTTCTGCTGGTGGACCTCGACCTGAAAGCATTTTCCATAGTACTAGAATTAAAATTGCAACAAAGAATTTGATGCTGTCTAAGATCTTCCTGAGCAACTCCAGGGTAAGGACAGCTTCACCTCAGCTCCCTTCTGACACAAAACCCTTTAGTAACAGTCCAGCCCAGTCGTAACAATTCCAGAAATATTCTGGTTAGCAGGCAGGGGTGCTATGGAAGCTGTAGAGAACCCTTCCTGCCACTGCAAGCTCAGTTCTGCTTTGCTTCCTCTTCTGCTTATTGCAGGCAGGATCAACCCCTCGTGGTGTAAACTGCTGAGAAAGGGGGGTGATAGAGAGATATACTGAGCAGGGTTTAAGTCATGCTGAAACTCAGTAGGACTTTATGCTTCTCAATGAATTAACCTGGCCTCAGTGTCATCCTGGAAGATACAATGTGCTCTGGAAGATTAACACAATGAAAAAGCCCATGGAGCAATCAAAGTTTACAAGGCTGTCTTGTCTGGTTAACTGTCTTGCAACCCTTGTACCACCTTAAATATACTTATTACTGTATTAATAAACAGAAATTGGTTAAATGAAGCATCCCAGAACTTCAAACAAGTGCTGAAGTCATCTGGACTCGGCCTTAAGTGAGTTCTGTTAAACCTTTTTTAAGCCTGCAGGGGAGAGAGAAACTGCATTTTTTTTTTCTACAATAGTAAATGGTCCACTGATGGGCAGGTTGGTAGCAGTCACTGGGCCTTTTGCACATAGTATTTGAAGGCTGAATATAAAATAGTAAATTGAACAGTGCTAGAAAATTGCCAGAAATTGTATCCATGTCCTCAAAGATGATTTGTCCATATTATTCAAGTTTTAGAATGATCCCCCATACAATTTTGCCTTCAACTATCACTCTCCCAAATAAGCTGCAGAAATAGTTAGTGAGACAGTGTAGGGTAAAGGCAAGTTCTCAGTACTGTTTCCATTTGGCTGAGCTACTTTGAGGGATAGGAGAATTTGAACTATTGTCTTGCACTAGCAAATTATTCTTTGAACCTGTGCCTCAGCTCTTTTTTTTGGTCTCAGAGATGTGAATAGCATTAAGCTGGCAAGAACTGAACTGAATAGCCTGAATAACTATGGAAAGGATCTGTGAATGTTCACTGGCATTTCTGTTTTCTTTGAGTTACTAATCTGCAGTCAATAATAAAAGGAATCTAAAATCAGTCATATCAGGGTTTTGGAATCCTTGGCGGTTTGCAAGATATTTACGTTATGAAGAGAAATAGGTGATGAAGAGAAGTGTCTGAATGATAAATTTTGAAAATCTAAAAGAAAATACAGGAATTTGCTGACTATAAGATCTGTTTACCTGACAATAATAACAACCGAACCTAAAGAACACTGTCCTAGTTCACAGTATCTCTTCAGTTATCTCTGTAGGAAAAAACAACTTTTCTTCATTTGTGTTTTGTTTTGTTTCTTGTTCCTTTCTCTTATATTCCTTTGCATAGGGATACAGGGACACTTGGCTGATGTACCTTAATTAGACATTTAAAGCAGATCTGTGTGAGCACTAATGAGTAGCATGAGCTACAGGAGTTCCTCTCTTCTCCTCAGGGCATGGTGAAGGATTAGAGGGATAGGACAGTTGCCATCTCTTAAATTTGAAATTCTGATTCTTCATGACAATATTTTGGGATTTTACCAATTTCTGATTTTTATTATAGTAGTTTTAGTTTAGTTTAGCTCTGCAATTTTAGCTGGGAAGATCTGAATAAATTCATATATCACTAAACTTTCTAATAGGAATAATGAGTTTCAGATATACAAAAATCCCTGAAAGACTATGTAAGTTATTTTTGGATCCCCTAAAGCCAATTGCTTTTTATTGGTTTTATTTTTTATTATTTTTTCTCCTTTATTGTTTTCCTTTCCTCCTATTATTTTTTTCTTTGAACTCATACTTAGCCACAAGAAAACAAGAAAGGTATTTAAAAGAATAATTTTATTCTGCAATAACTTCATAAATCAGGAGGAAAAAAAATTACTCCAGTAATGAAGTCCATCTTGTAACCTGCACTGATCTCTCTAGGGGGTTCTATAGCCAGCAAGAAGAGGGATGAACTGCTCTTTGAAGCAACTGTTGGCTTTCTGACTTAAAAGTCTCAGTTACGGCCTTAACCCCAAGTGGACTCTTAGATTTTGCTGTTGTTCTTTTCTTAGAACCATTTGTTTGCCTTGTGTTTCTGCATTGCCCTATTTTGACTGTTTGTTTCATCCTGCATTGCTTTTATGAGTAAAAGGTATCACAGAAATAAGACTTTGCCTTTGTAAACAATGATGTAAAAATTGCTCTTTTTCCCACTGAAACATGCAGCAGTATCCCACAGGATTGGGAAAAAAGCAGTAGACTGAGTGATGTGGAATGGGATGATCCCCAGGTGTTTGGAAAGGGAGCAGGAGGCTGCCCAACCTGCAGACAGTTTATAAAGGAGCCTGCAATTCTATATGTGTTCTCATGAAAGCAGGTGATGTCAGTGTGTCCGCCCACACTTCCTTGTAAAACCCAAAGTGCATAGCAGAGTATCCAGTTTACTTAATTGTCTCTTGGAAATTCTCCAGTTGTGTGGATGTTTTGTTGTGTCCTCAGGAGATCCCATTTTCTGTATGCTGTTTCTTCCTGGCACATCCTCTTCCCTATGGCGTGTGTTTTTTTCATTACAGTGAAGGAATACTTATTAACCTCAACAACGGCCAATAGGCAAAAGTTGTTTGCCTTACTGTAAAGGAAAGAGCACTGTTTGATAGCACCCTCTTAGCTAAAAAGAACCTTCTTCCTTAAGGGACCAACCTCAGCAATTGTCAGAAAAGTCTCTTTAATTCTTTCATTGTGGAACTACTTTAATGACTTTCTTTTGTCCAACATATCTACAAAATTGTTATGTAAAGAAACTGTAGTGACTAGAACTTTTCTTGCTGCTGTGTATTTTTCCTCCTATAAGAGGCAGAAATAACATTAAGACCTCCATGACAAAAGGAAAAAAAAAAAGGAAAAAAAAAAAACCCAGATGGTGCTGTGTTGCTAAGCAACTTAAAGAAAGATGAAAGAAACCACAGAACTCTATTTAGGTCCTGTAAAAACTCAAGCAGTAAATACCCACTCCTTTGATCTTATTTAACCATGATGATGCCTTATTATCCTCTGTTGCTGAAAAGAAAAAGTTCTGGCGACTTTATTGAAAGAGGTAGTTACAATAGTCCTTGAAAGATTAGAGGCAGGCAGTCAGTAAATGGTTGCTAAAAAAAATCAGTTATAATTGCACTGTCCAGCTCAGCTAAGATCAAATCTAACATTGTCTATTACGTTTGTCCTTCCACACCTTCCCCAGACCCACTTCTCCCTTTACACCTGAAGACTCATGGTACAGCCATGATCACTGCAGTTGTGGAGCACGGTGACATTCCTGGGTGCCACATCAGTCTCTGTGGTCCCGGCCACCTGTAGATCGATGGCAATTTCAAATGCAGGTGCATTTGTAATTCTCACTCTGGTGCATTGAAAAATAAGTTAGGAAAGTGTGGGGGTCACTGTCTCCATTACAGTGAACAATGCACTGGCAATGTTTGCAGACAATTTATGTTCTGTTATGTTCTGTGTAGTTAATCTCAGGCAGAATCAATTCTGTTTCATGAAGATCTATATGCTGCAGCAGACATGCCTCTGATCATTCATTTGAGCTAGTCAAAGATCACTTTAAAGAAAAAAATAAAATATTAAAAAAGGGAGTATCTAGAAAGGTAAAGCCTTAATATCGTATGAAATAAATAGTTTGGGGTACAGCTTCTGCTTTTATTTGACCTAATGTAAAAAAAAAAAAAAAATAAAGAAGCAAGTTCTGAATAAAAGATACCATGTCTTGAAATTGTTATAAAATTGCACAGTGTATTTCATCTGCACTGAAGACAAATAACCTATGGCTTTCTTTGATATGAGTTTGCATAATACTGCATTAATAGAGTTATCTCAGGCAAAAAGACATATTTGTTCTCCAGTGAAAGTATGAATAAGAAAAATATGAGTAGGAGAACAAGTCAGATACTCTACTAAGATACAGTATTTATTTGTGATAGGTGGTATAAAACTCTCTCACATGCATGATGATTTGTTGTATGATGTAGCAATCATTGAAATCCTTAATAATGGAAATAATTTATTTAAATTGCATACTTGGAATATAGTACCAGATTATAGAAATCCTGTCTGTCAAATCAGGATTCAGAGTTCAGATGAATTAATTGCAAGAGTTTTCACAACTACAGCTCTTAGCAAGGAAGAGTTTATATCCATGCTTTCTTGATTTTTAGGATGGTGTTGCAAACAATCCAGGGAATAAAATGCAGTATATTCAACAACTTCAGTTACAGGATTAGTAAATAGTCTTTGGTATGCAATAGTGAATTATCTGTTTGATTAGCAGTTGAGAACCTGAAGCTATACTGTATCTGAAATGACATTAAAAATGCATGTATAGCTTTTAATACAAAAATTCTCCTAGCTCATTTTCTCACTGTTGGAGGCTTTGCACAGAAATCATTCTACTCAACTCACCAAGTCCATTTGTGATATGCAATCCTGAAAAGCTAAAATCAGGGTTTTTTTAATGTTCTACATCTCCATCTGAGAGAGAATCTAAATGCAAATACCACATAGATATTCTCATTGTAAGCTAACTTTTTGAGATTTGTAACTTTTTTTTTTTTATGGTAAGAGATAATGGTGGAATAGCGTTTCAGTAAACCAGTAGATACTATCCCTTGAAAGGCTGTTTCATTAATAGAACAGGAAAGATCAAAAAGGCATGGTAAGTAATTTACTTCTGTAAGAATTCAAGTGATTATGCTTTAAATAGAGGTTTGAAAAGAAATAAATTTTTTGTTGGATATGAAAATTTTGAAAGTTATGGGTTTTGTCTCTTTTTTCAAAAAAAAAAAATTAAAAAAGGAAGAAAATACTGAGATTCTTTGCAGAAAGAATACTTCCATGGGAGTGGGAGAAGTACATCTTACTTTGTCATGTGGCTACAGGTACAAAGTCTTTGGTAGATGGGCTGCAATATGGCTATAAATACCAGAAATACATCCTGGAGCAGTAGCTTTAAGAACAGGGGCTCAAAGGAGCCAGACTGGTGCAGGCAATGAAGTGAACTTTCATTTAAATCTTATCTAGTAACCATGTGTCATAAACCGTATGACAAATGGGTCTCCCATGAAATCCAGCCTGCATTTCAGAAGAATGTTGTGAAAACTCTGACTGGAGAATAGTTTGACAAACTTGAATTAATAAATGCAAAAGGGGGTGGGGAAGGGAAGGTAAATAATAATATTTATTCTTCGAAAACTTTTTTTAGAAACTTAAAGTGGCAACTCCTTTTTGTCAATGTGTGTTGCTTTCTTAAACTTCTGCCATTGTTCTACTTCTGACATCAATGGCAGAGCTGTGTTAAGACTGTAACATTATATTGGCCCATCAAATCCTACAACTGTGTTAGATCATTTGAAATGGATTGTGGGGTTAAGGCAATCCACCTGGGTTGTGAAACAAATTCTGGATTCCTCCATGCTTCTGTTGCTATTATTTGGCTAAGTTTTATTTATATCAATAAAAAAACTACTCTGAGCTTACAATATTTCTGCTAAACAAGTTTCCTCAAAACTGAGAAAAGAAAAGGAAAAGAAGAAAAAAATATTTTTGCCCTTAAAGATATTATAATACCCACTAAAAGTGTCTTATATGTATGAGTAATTTTGTTAGGCTTTTCCAGCATACCAGGACTTTTTAAAATTGAATTGCATTGTGATTAAATTTGTGGGAACTATGTTCAGTAGCAGCTAAAAAATCCAGTGAATGGATTAGATCCACAGAATATGAGAAAGATGAGCTGGATTGTGTCCTGTCTCACATCAGCTTGGAAAAATACGGTTATTCTTCATCTTTTCAGTGGATGGAGGCTGGTCCTGTTGGTCATCTTGGTCAAAGTGCTCAGCAACGTGTGGAGGAGGGCATTACATGAGAACACGCTCATGCACAAACCCAGCCCCGGCGTACGGAGGGGATATCTGCCTTGGGCTGCACACTGAGGAGGCGCTCTGCAACACACAGCCCTGTCCAGGTACGGCCAGCCAGCCCTGCCCCCTCGTTCCTCATGTGACCCAGAACAAGGCTGTCCTGTTAGCCAAAACAATGTCCTTCATCTATTATTCAGAAGGAGATCGTTTCTCTCCCTTCTTAAGTGCACAATCAGCTCTTACATGCTACAATGCTACAGTAAGTCAAGTACTAGCAGAATATGTTCTACAGGATACTACCTCCTTCCTCCCTCTTTAAAAATTAAAATCTAAGTTACTCTATCTGAATCTGGATTAAGTAAAATTGTGTAATATATGAAGTGGACCATGCAAACGGTTCATGAGACTTTTAATAAAAATATCACAAAGCGCTTTCGTTACAAAACCAAACATTCACAGCCAGTAAATTGCTGAGGTTATTATTCAACAAGAGTTATCACTCGGTCCTTCAAGTAGATAATATTTATTTATAGATAAAATTTGTTTTCAAATATAATACAAAGAAAACTTTCATGGTCTTTGTAAAATTCCTTCTTCAACTTTGGATGTTAAGGAACAAAGACCTGATCTTTTTAAATGACTGGAATGTTTAGTAGAAGAAATGTCTCAGCACTACTGCTGGTTGTATGATATCATGGATCATATCTGTTTCTGTAACTCTGACTCTGCCTTTTGACTCATATTAAAGGAAACTCCTTTTTTAAAATGAAATTTAAGTGAGAAATTGAGATTAAAATCACATAAACTTTCATTTATTGCTGATTAGTGGATTACAAGCAACAGCAAAAGGAAGGAAGAAGCTCTGATGCCACACTGTATTACTTGCTTCATTTAGAGCTTCTAGACATCACAGCAAAAGTTTTCTGCTCATATGATGAGGTTGTGCATGGCACAAGCACAAGCACTGAGGACAAAAGCCTCAGGAGTTTGAATGGCTCATATTACTTGTTATGATTCTTTCCTTTCCTAGGTACTACATATGTTCCAGCAGAATAAAAGTACCTACTTTGTCAAAATAAAAGCAGATTGAGTTTAAAAAACCCAATTGGGTTAAAAAAAATGCCAAGCATAGAAATCAGTTGATTATTTGATTTTTTGAGACAGATAGTGTACATTTCTATGTAGAAGTGCATAGCTGGCTTGAAATCCTTTAAGGCATCTTTGAAAGGTCAGAGCTGGAGTGTTCATTGTACTAGTATTGCAGCTATTTCTCTTGTTGTACATTTATTTTGTACCACCATTTTCCTATAAATGATAGCTTGAAAATATTCATAAATAATTTCTTCATCTTTTTTTTGACCTGCCTGTGACCCAAATTTTGGAGCAGATGCAGAATGGAGGAGGAGGTTGGTTTCATTCATCTTGGTTTAAGAAAGTGGAAATCCTTATAAAACAATAACATTTCAGAGGCTTAAAATGTATTTTTCACATTCTGTAATATTTTATTGATATTTCAATCTCACTGAAAGCTTGCCATAAGTTTTTGAAACAACACATCATCCGCTAGCTGTGAGAATGGCCCTTGCCTCATGTTTATGATATAGATTTCAAAACTACTTTTTACTGCTCTTATTTCATATGGGTATGGGTCAAAAATAACCACAGTACTTCATAGATCAATGCCTGCAGAGCCATTTTCTCATGGTAAGGACCAGGTGAAGAGTGGGTCCTCGTGCAAATCAGAAAGCACCATTGCTGACATTCACTGCTTGAGTGACGTGCTCAGTATAAGAGAATAGTAATGACACTTGTAATCTAAAAAAAAACCAACTAGGCACAGAAATTAATATGCAAAAAAAAGGGAAATTATTAATAACATTTCTTAAGTTGTGAAAAGAGCAAAGATTTTTTGGCATTTGAAATACTCTTTTTTTTTTCCCAAAGAAAACTAGCAGAAAGCTAAACTTTCTGGAATTCTAATACTAAGGATTTGTTGAGGATATAGAGATTTAATGGCAAATCCAACGTCAAATATGCATTTAAAACAAAGTAACAGGCTTGTGTCTGCAAAACACATCAATTTTTCTCATCTTTCATTTTAAAAGCTCTGTCATTGAGTTTGTAGCTTTTATTTTAATTTCCCCAAATGCAATCACAGCAATAGGAAAGGAAGCACTGCAGTATTCATCAGTAGTGGCTGATTATCAGTAAGTGTAACCAGTTGCAGTGGTGCCTGCAATATGCTGCATAAAACAGTATTTTGTACTTTAAGTACTTACAGCTTCTGTAAGAGGTGAAAATACATTCTGTCCTTGGATTGGTGACTTACACGTACAAATAATGGACAAAGCAGCTGAGCATTTAGAAATGGTGGCGTAATACTGCATGAAAGAAATTTAAATGTTACATTGATTAATCTGATCTTTCTGCAGTGCTGCCTTCACCAAGGGATTTCTTAGGAGCTGCTTTATCTTAACCTGGCTTCAAAGGCCAGCCAAGGTTCTGTACAAAGAAGATATGACATGTCATGATTAAGCCTTGCCATGTTAGAGGTGAAAAGCCAGGTTAAACACCTCTCCAGTCCACGCTCTCTTCTACATTCTCATGACTTGTGTACAGAACTGAGGAGCAAGTTGAAAGGAGCCTGCCTGAGATGCAAGAGAGCCTCAGATACTTCGAAGATACAGAAATCAAAGGAATGAGGCAAGATAGCAAAACCTATGGGATCACCTTCCCACTGATGGCACATCTGACAATTTGAAGTCTTGAGTGCCTTACTTCTCTGCAGCTCTCTGAGCTCCCAACCACCTCCTCAAACCACAGGTTTGGTGTGAGGACCCACCATTGCGGGGGTGACCCTCTGTTTCATGCTTGCACTGATGTGCCCCCTTTCCTCTGTGATTTTGTGTGCCAGATGAAGCTGATCAGCTTGGCACCAGACCCACAGGCTGCCTGTCCTGTAGTGTCTGGGTGCTCTGCAGGACTCAGGTAGTTTCTTTATGGGCCTGCTAAGGAGCAGGACAAAACAGTAACCTTGCCCAGTCACCCATATATGACTTAGCATGATCCCTGTGTACTCTGAAGTTCCTATTTCATCATGGGATGTAGCTTCTTCAGCAAAGGACCTGGCAGGTCAAAAGCACATTGGACAAGATGGGGGTACAGAGTGCACCAGCCAACACAATGCACTTAGGATGCCCACGAGTATTTTGGCACATACTTTGTATATCCCAATTATACCAGGACTGGAGAAGAATCTTGGCTCTGGCTTAAACATGCTCTCTGCCACAAGTGAGAACTAGGCCAAGATTTATAATGGGCAGCATTCCTTTAAACTTGAATGAGCAGGGCTTTATTTTTACTAGAAAGAGTAAAGTACTTTACTTAGATCCAGCAGCTGACACTGGAGATGGTGACAGCAGTTCCTGGATGTGCCACACTAAGTAATCAGGAAGAAGCCTGTCCATTTGCTTGACTCCCACCTCAGCTCTCCTACCCCCCTGAATTAGGATTGAACTATATTTTGGCATCTGCCTCTGTGCTCCTAGTATGCACTCTGCTAATGAGCCCCTCCTAGGACCTTTCCTAGGAAACAGAAAAGCCAAAGGACAGAGCTGAGTATTTCTGCTACTCACAATAGCAAGAAATTACAAGCTAATTGTATCAAGGTGTTTTTCCTGTTGTTCAAAGAAGGCCTCATCCGGGCAGTTACTAATTGTTCATTAAATATCAATATCCTACTTCTTATCTGCAAGGTAAATCTATTTAATAAACAACATCTATTGCTTGGCATTTTTCAAGACTGCAATCTCAAATATTCCTGGTTCAGTCTCTTAAATTTTAGATGACTGAGAGTTTTAACTTCTTTCCCATGTGAACAAGGGGAAAGTAATGAGTAAATGTGAACCTTGTATTCTGAAATTATACAAGGTATTGGAAGGGGCCCCAAGGAGTGTAAAACTTCTTTGACTTTCCATCCAATTAACAGTGTAGAAAAGCTTCACTAATTCACAAATTATAAGGTTCTTCAATCTAACTTGAATCAAAATTAGAAAATACAGTTTTTTGAGGCAAAATGAACTTTGTATATTTGCTTCACATTGGGATAAAATCACTTAATTTTTAAAGCAGACACAAGTTTGATTTGGAGTAGCAGGATACTATTTATTCTATATCAAAACCATAAAACCTATCTCTGTGGGGGAGCTCACAAAAGAAAGGAAGTTTACCTGAGCTCTGTTATTCCTATATTTGCCAAACTCAGAAGACTCCTATGAAGGCAAAGCTTGGCCTTGGGTTGTAAGAATGCTGAGTGCAGTAAACTCACACCACCTCATGGGAATGAGATCAATTCACTTCATTTAAGGAAAGTATCTGAGATCACATAGGCATTAAATAAAAATATATCTTAATCAAAGCTACATGAGGAGAGGAAGAAAGATAAAAAAGAAATAGAAGGTGACAAGCTGAATGGGGAAGAGCAGATAAGAATCCATAGCCAAGAAATGAACCTGAAATAGCAAAAGCAAAAAAACTTCAAAAAATCTTCAAGATGCTCCTATTTTTGTGGTTAAATACACATCCTGTTTCAGATTGGAATATATACTCTTATAGTTCTCATTGCTGCTTGTCAGGTACATAAAAACATGCAGTGACCTTGTCCACCCAGATGACCTAGACTGGAGTTAATTCCACAGCTATCACTCTTTCAGTCAGGCCCACAGAACCCTCCAGCTTCTCACTTGCACACACAAAGGCCAGAAGCCAAAACCGTGAGATTTGTCTGTGGCAAATTTACCATTACATCCACATTTCAGAGACTTCTGCCAAAGCCATGTTGGTAGCTGGGGAGGAGGCTTTCTGTCCTAACCCAGAAATACAAGCTGCTTCTCTCTCACTCAGTGCACTGGAGCTCCTTAATCAGTGTCTGCATGTGTGTCCCTCTGTGCCTGTTGCAGACAGCTGGTCCGAGTGGTCCGAGTGGTCTGAGTGCGACTCGTCTGGCGTCCAGACCCGCGCTCGGCAGTGCGTCATCTTGTTTCCTGTGGGCAGCCAGTGCACGGGCAACACCACAGAGAGCAGAGCCTGTGCTGCCGACTCCAACTTTATACCAGGTGAGATCAGCCAGCTCCTCGAAGGGTTAGTGAAATCTCTCAAGTTTTCAGGAATGAGGCATAGCACTGTTCCACACTGCACTGTGCAGATCCATGAGCTGAAGCAGAACTGGCCTTCAGTCAGCACAAGGATGTTGGTCTGCTGTGTAGAGATAATGTTGTTAGATTTGGTGTCTCCGTAAAAATCTGTCTCATGGCATCCAGTGCTGTAGCGCTGTCCCTACTGTCACTGTCTGGGACTTTGGTTAATCACTGTCACAGCATTCTACAGGTCTCTCCCATTCTACTTGGTAGTAGGTAATGAGTACACACAGTAAGCAGAAATAGTTTGCATTTTATTTTAAGTGTGTTTGAGACTAGGATTATTAAAAAAATGTTGCTGTAGGTTTGGTAGTTTGCATGTACAAAATGAGTGCTGTGGTTGTTAATCTGGAAGTCATTTCAGAGAGTCCCTTATATTAATAACTGCTTAGAAAGGCCAAGTACTATTAGCATTTCCTCCAATCCTTATCTCTCATGACTGCTAAGCACCTGATGGATAGTCGCATTATGTATTATTCTATAGTATTTGTTAAAACTCATGACTGCACTTTTGTTTTTAAATCACAGGAGTTATTTAAATCCACACAACAGCATGGGTGGTCACAATGCACTGCTGTTAACAGTTGACTTTCTCACTGCGTACATTAAAAAAAGCTAGAGGTCTTTTCACAGACAGAAAAATTTATTGTATTATTTGAAATGTAGCTGTGTTTATTCAGTGCAGCAACCTTTTCTTTGTGTGACTATGCAGTAAACTATAGTAAAATGTAACAAAGACATCAGCAAAGTTAAACTATGTTTTTATGGATGGTGCATAATGCTTTAACTCCCAAAGAGTATTTTCCTCTAAAACCAATGTGAAAAATGTCAGTATGAAAGCAAAACCTCCCACATTGTATTTTCCTTTTTCTAAGGCTTTTGAAACTCTATTGATATTCACATTCTATGACTCTGCAGCTTAATCCAATAAAAGTTCTATGTCTTCTTTTGGAAGGTAGGCATTTTCAGAATCTGGAACAAGCTGAACATCTCTTGCCCTTCTGGTTTGTTTGCTGCTCCTCCTCACATTACCAGTTACAGATAAGCAGATAAGGTCGTGCCCATTACTCTGACATTAGGGAATCAAACTTGCTTTCTTGGGTTCACTTGGCTTGCTTTTACTAATCCAGGTCCTCTAAAGCAGGGGTTTCCACCCTGGCTCTTGGCTGAAAAGTCTAATCCCTGCAGAAGTGGCAACCTTCCTCTGTTTTAAGAACTGGACACATAGTACTAGCCTATTTCTGTATATTTTCCTTCACTTCATTTGTTGCTTGGAAAGACATTATCAAAGAACTTAAAATTCTGCTTTTTTGAAGTCCAGATATACTGTGTCAGCTACCCCACTTGTATACAGGTGATCCTTGACCCTTTTAGAGAGGTTCAAGAGACTGATTTGTAAGGCAGAACTTCCCTTTATAGAACCTATGGTCTGGAAGTAAAGAGTGGAAAAGCTTGACTGCAAACAGATTTTATTCCGTATTTTCAAAGTAAAAATAGTAAGGATTCAGGCTGAAATTAGGTTTTAGTCTACAACTGAGACCTGTGAAATTGGCAGTGATCTTTTTTGAAGATGTAGAAATTCCCACTTTTCACATTAGTGCTAGATGCGACTTCTAGTAGTAATGAGCATATTTAACGCAAGGTAATTAAACTGTAGTTAATTCTACTTCAGTAAATCAACTCTTTCTCTACAAGCCTTAACTCCACAAAAAATGTTTCTATGTGCATTTCATCCTTTTCATTCAAAAGATATTTTGAGGCAAGAATTAAAAATAAGTTGATGCTTTTGCTTGGGAAACTAAGGAACCTGAAGATATCATGGGTCCTTTCTATTAATTCTACCACATAGTGAAAATATTTTTTACCTTGAATTTGAAGTGGATGTAGTAGAATGAATTTTTAAATCCTTACTGTGTTAATGTAACTAGTAGTTCTCTGCAGTATGTTTTCTCCTTAGCCTAAGTGGTTTATTTATTTTTCTAGAAATATCTGTGGCACGATCCAGCAGCATAGAAGAGAAACGATGTGGCGGTAAGCTTTTCAGATTGAGATGTCTATTAAATGCTGAAATATTGATTCCCCCTTTTTTTTTCTTTTGTTTCACCTTTTGCACTCACTTAATGCTATTCTACCTTTTAAATGCTGCATTCTTATCATTTACACTTGTACAGAAAAAAAGTAGTTACTTTTACTGAAAAATGTAGTTACTACAGGATTTCTCATTAAATATCCATCTGTCATTGGTGACCTTTGAGAGGAGAACATGCATTATTGGACATTTGTATTTTCTTCTTTGTCAGTGTGGCAGTCATCCTTGTACTCAAAAAGAAATACCTATAATAATCTAGTTAT
This sequence comes from Cettia cetti, assembly GCA_013401135.1. Classification (NCBI taxonomy): domain Eukaryota; kingdom Metazoa; phylum Chordata; class Aves; order Passeriformes; family Sylviidae; genus Cettia; species Cettia cetti. The sequence goes on along the minus strand of VZUI01038821.1, from coordinate 25,016 downwards.
CAGAAGGTCAAAATTTGTAAATTTGTTGCTCCGCCTTTTTCAGGATAATAAGTCCACAAACCTCTTTTTGGCTACAAATAAACAGCAGAAAACGAGCCTGCTAACAAATTTAATAGCCCAGACTCTATCTGGGGTTCATTTTCAGCTTCATTGCCAGAAACAAAACTAAAAAAGTAAATAAAAGGTTCAATTTTGGAGAGTCACAATGCTAGAAAAATGGGCCTTGAAAGGAAAAACCTTTTGAACTACTAAATAATAATAAGAAGAAGGAAAATGAACTTTTTTTTCTGTGCTGAGCTATCACACTTAGTCTGTGTCGTCATGGTAATACCTCTGGTCAGTTCTAGTATTCTTCCATGCACAGATAAGCTGCATTTTTAACCTAACAAAGAACAATGAAAACACAGAGGTTATGCAAGGGTGCTTGTGCATATGGTAACTTGTTATAGGAGCCAAGATAATGTAATTGGATTTTTTTGCTAATTAGCAGTGGTACTCTGAAAACATTTTGCCAAGTTCTACAACACTGGGAAACCCTAATAAAGGTGTAGAGGGATATTTTAGTGATAGATTGATGTATTGACAGTCAGGTGAATCACCATTAGTTCATATTTCTAAGTACTCAGTAGTCATGTAAAGGTCCTGCCTTAGATTTTACAAAAAATGAGACACGTGGACGGGCCCATTTCTCTGTATTACAGTGAAAAAAGATCTAAGAATTGCTTTTAAGACTAGCACCAGTATATCAGTTGAAAATCCTTCATTTGTACATTTAAGCAACAACGAACAATGTTTCAGTCATACTAAGATGAAATTTCCAGCATGAGCTTTTCAGTGATACTTCTTCCCAAAAGTAAATCAAAAAGCATAGCTCCAGTTCAAAATAACAATGGAAACAGTGCAATTTGTTTATTTTGAGCTAATCCTACTGGTGCCATATCTAATGTGGTATCTCTGTTCAGTAACATCGGGGGATGATTGTGCATTAGGTTCCCTCCTACAGTTTCATGCAGCAATGGTCTTCCTCTGTTTGTAGGTGGAGAGGGTTTCCCATAGTCCAATGCCATTGTACCCTTGAAGAGCAGAACAGATGGGAGGGTGCTGGGCTCTGAGTTGTTGACTTTGCACTCTCTGGCTGCCATGCTTAAAGGTGTATTGAGATTCAAGGAGTCCATCTCTTGCAACTTCCCATTTCCCGCTACCATTTCTTCCTCACTCCCCCTTAAATAAACAAAAAATTCCAAGAGCTGGAGAAGGGAACAAACTGGCTAAGATACAAAAAGAATGGCAATCAGCAAGAATCAAAACTGAAATGGGAAAACATTTGCTGCTTCTTCTGGGACATACATCTGATAAAAGGGATATGGAAAATATTTGTGGAAAGCAGGAATAGGCTGCAGAGATATCAGGATTTTGTCAGTTTTGCCACTCACTGTGCATAAGAGAAAGAACTGTAATAGCAGCAGAGGAGGTGATGCTCCTCTGTTGCTATTACAGTTAATTTAAAGAAAAAAACTATTTATGTACATTTTATACATAATTTATATATAACAAGGCTGGGTTATACAGTCTAAAAAAAAAAACCCCAATGAACTATTCAAACATACAGAATGCAATTAATTTTTCTTTTATTTGTGTTCTGAACCTGTTTAAGCATCTTTCAACAATCTCTACTTACAGAGATGTATGGGTATCTAAGATTCTTATAATGCTCCCTTCAGGGAGGTAAAATGAATTTACTACTGAAGGGATAAACCATTGCAATTGAGATGTTTCAGGGAAACACACGAAAATTCCCTTATCCTTATTTGAATCAAACACTTGTCTACATTTTTGCCCGAGCTGAAGCTTTTACTGCTACTGCCTTTAAAATAAGATTGCTGCCTTCTCTCCGCTCTGCAGAGTTCAACATGTTCCACATGATCGCAGTGGGATTAAGTAGCTCAATCCTTGGTTGCCTTCTCACCCTGCTCGTTTACACGTACTGCCAGCGGTACCAGCAGCAGTCCCACGACGCCACTGTCATCCACCCGGTGTCCCCCGCTCCGCTCAACACCAGCATCACCAACCACATCAACAAACTGGACAAATACGATTCTGTAGAAGCCATCAAGGTGAGCAGAGGGCTGGGAGCTACTCTATGCACCTAGACAACATTTCTCCTGTATCAAAAGAATTCTTGCTACTTTTCCACAGTGGCATTTGGGCTCTATTTATGCTGATTGTTAATGACAAAAGTGGATTTCACTTGAGGTATTGTAATTGCAGATCCTTTCACTTGTCAATCCCTGTTAGGCAGGAAGTTGGATTTTGCATGTGTGTATAATTTATACAGCAGGTTTTCCTGGAAAACAAGCAAACCACTCTAGTTGTTTTGTGGGATTTTTTTTCTTAATTATGTTCCCTAGTGGCTTGTTCAATAAGTAAATAGGGCCATGGTAAATTCACCATGGCATCAACTGAAGAAAATCCTTTGGCTCTGTTGATCCAGTGTCAAGGGCATTGTTCATCTTCCTGCACTATGTCTCTATATGGAAGATGTATCTGGTGACTATATTCTGGGTCAGACTCTCAGTTAGAGTTTATAGCCAAACTACTCTATGAAAATGCAATACCGATGTACTGAGAGTCTATAATGATATCCATATTATTTCATCATTATTCCCAAACTGCTGTTTTCTTTTTGTGACCTTTTGAAATAACTCTGCTTTTCAGATGCACTGAATTAAGGAAGGATGTGCATTCTGAAAATACCTAGTTCAGTATCTTCAGATTACAAAGTTTATTCATGCAGCTGCAAAACTTTTTTGCAAATGAGGATTTTTCTTGAATCCTGCCTGGATAATCCAGTTCTTGAATTCTGCATTTTTCTTTCTAATTAAAGACATTTTAATGAAAATCATTAAAAAATAGCAAGAAAAGTGTGGATCTTCTAGTTAGCAGTGGAATATGGACCTAATTTAAAGTGTTTTCAAATTCCACATCATCCCTTTAGATAGCTATAGAAACAAAAAAACCAAAACCCAATCCTTTGAAAATTCATACTCTAAATACCATATTACTTTATTTAAAAAAACAGGATTTATGCTCTTAAGGCCTTCAGGTATTTCTGCCACTTGAAAATCAGGGAATTAAGACAAGAATTAAGGAATAAAGAGAAAATATTGCTTATTCAGTAAAAAGATAATGGCTCATTCTAATAGGAAGAGCTACATATATACAACTAAAAATATTCATAGAATCATAAAATTAGTTTTGTGATATTGGAGGGGAAATGCCTGGTTTTATTAAATAGAATTGCTTTCTGTAGGAATGTTATTGCATAAGAAAATACCTTTTGCAAATATAAGTTTCTGTAAATGTACAGGTATTTTTCAATGCATTTTTGACTGGCTTACTATACGCAGATATTTGCCACAAAAACTGCCTTGGTGAAAGAGCACTTAGTGGCTACATTTCCTATGTCCTTTTCATTTTCTGATTTTTTTTTTTTCTTTTTCTTCCTAGGCATTTAACAAAAACAACCTGATTCTAGAGGAGAGAAACAAATACTTCAATCCACATCTTACTGCAAAGACTTATTCTAATACCTATTTTACAGATTTCAATAATTATGATGAGTACTAATGGGCTTGTGTATTTTCTGGCCTCCTATAACTTCCCAGTCCCCAAGACCTGTGCTACTCAAGTGCTCATGTGATTGAGGCTTCAGAGATGAAGTTCAGAGACATTTCAAGCACGATCCAAGCCATCAATGTCCCATTGATGCCAAAAGCCCAAACCGCCTGTTTGTGACATGATGTTTTCTCTGCAGAATGCAAGGTTGGCCTTTAGTGTCATGGGCAGCTGTAGCCCCTCAGTGTTGCTGGACCACTCATGAGGATTGCATTGCTTCGCTCAGTTTCATAAATTTCTCATATTTCTCTAACAAGTGACTAAGTAATTCCAGAATTTTAGAAAGGAATAATAATGTTACCCCATAAACCTGTGCCAGGAGTACAAATCTAATTTTCTTTTTAGGCGTTGTCTTTTATTTCCTTGGGGTTTAAAAAGGGAGCTTTGCTGTTAGCCCTCTCTGCAGTCTCCTGTAGCTCACACTGCCAAAAAGAGATCACAAGGTGCTGGGGATGACAAGAAGAAATGTGGTGGTTTAGTGATCCTCTGCAGCAGCTCTGGGCTCTGTAGGCTGATCTTCCCGGGCTGTAAATCACTCTGACTGCAGTTCAGCTGCTCAGAGTGCAGCGAAGTACTAAGGCTGTACCGAGGGATAAAATCTTGTAATTAACCAGGACACTTCCAGGGTCAGTGGTTTCCAGTTGCAAGCCAAGCCCAGTCACATAAAGCCTTCACCTTGCTCAGTTTAGTTTTTGCAAGGATGTGGAAGGGCATGTCCCACAGGGAGACCAAGGGAGGAGAGCAGATGGGAGAAGCACACTGGGAGGTTTTTCTCTGTGTCTTTAATAAACCAGCCTTGCTGCAGCATGCGGGTTTGTTGTGGCATTCCACAGGCTTCCTCTCCCTGGTGCATGCTTGTGGAACACATTTGTCTCTGATGGCTGTGGCACTCGCCACCAGGCTGGGCACAGAGCAGTACAACTGCGCCGTGTATTGTGTGCCATCTCTGGCTCTTGGGGGTATGTAGGCATTATCATAGGTCTGCTTTTTTCTTTCCAGCTTTTACTTTATATGCATGTGTCCGACAAACAAAGCTGGCTCAGAGAATATAGAATACATTTGCAAAGGGCTGCCTCATCTTGCTGCCGTGTCTGACCTGCACCAGTCAGCCCCTAGAGGAACATTCTTACAGTGTTTTAAGTGATGATCTTGTTGGACTTCATTGATGTAAATATTTCAAATACTACTTGAGTTTTAAGTTATCAGTTTTAATTCCTTTTGTAGTGGTAGATGAGGAAACACAAAGTTCTATACCATTTTTCTTTGTCCTGTCTGTTTTCACCCACATTCATGACATTTTTATTTTTTGTATCTGAAATTCCATATATATAACTAAAAAGAAAATTGCAGGGATTTGAGTCAGATTTTACAGAGTATATAGTGGCAAGGAAGCATTTGCTATTCTCAGAAGCTTGTGAGAAGAAATTCAAAGTGAATATTAAGGATTAAAGAACTAGGCTTTCATTTTCTTGCTAAAAGCAAATACTGTAGTACTAGAATACTAGGGAAGTATGCAAGGATAAGCAGAGTGGAAATGTTTCCATTCTGTTTAGAGGCCTTGCTAATTAGTTTAAGGTATGATAGACAAATAGAGAAAAACATGTACAGATTATAATGATTCACAACTATGTATGAAAAAAATCAAAAAGTACCAATAAACACTTCCATAGCAATGGTAAACACTGTATCTACACATGTCAGTCAGCTACATTTATGAATGGGGATAGGTCTAAATGTAGCATAATGCTTCCAATCTGTTCTACAGAAAAATGAAAAAATTCAAAGTGGTCTTTAAAATGCTATGCAGTAAAATGAACACACATTTACCACCTATGAAAGTAATTAAGATCAGCTGCCTATTTTTTTCCAGCTGACTAGTTCTCCCTGTTACTAACTCAGTCAAATGAAAGCACCTCACCTTCACTCCAGCTCACCTCCAGAAATATAATAATGCTGGTTCTCTATAATTCGTGATTTTTCACTATACATTAGATTTGGTTTTCCAGGAATAAATTAGCTGATTGCCCTGGTAAGAGAAAATTTTCTTTGCAGGAAATAGAGGGGAGAAAAGCTCTCCAAATCATAACCAGTATGGTATTTGAATTACTGTGCTTATGCCAAAAGATAAATTTTATATTTAAATAAAATAAAATCTATATTGTTGCTACTGCCAAGAAAAAGCAGCACATGTACATACGCACATATGAGCAACATTGTTCCATTCTGCCCCTGTACTAAGAGCACATTAGTCCAACTTCTGGGTTTTGTATTTAGACTATTAGTTTTGAGAACAATATCTTTAAAATATTTGAACTATGTACTTTTATTTTACCTTTTAAAATTAAAATTACTGAAATTATCTTTTTTTTTCCTAGCTCTTCAGTAGATTGAGGCACACCTGTCTTTATAGTGATCTATTTTTCATTCTTTTCATGGATAAATACATATGTTAGATACATTTTATATATGTGGTAATAATACCCTAGGTTAAGTCTGCATGATCCTTGGTAGAAGTCCATTTAGCAGACACTCAGTCTGCTCGTACTTCCCTCTCAAAGGAGGGAGCACCTGAAATACTTTGAGATCTTTGAGCAGCTCCCATGCCAACATGTCAGGAAAGTGTTTCTTTTATTTATTTTTCTTTGTCATTTAGCTTCCTAAATCTAATTGTTCTATATCACAGATAGAAATATATTCAAAACTCTATCTGAAGCAGCAGGGTAAACATGAAAATTTTGCAGCACTTAAATGAGAAAAAATTGATGGCAAGATCTCCTTGTCAAGCTAGGTTGTGAGACAACAGGTTTTAAAGCCTTTAGATATTTGTGTATTAGGTAATTTTAAAGGACCCCAGAGGCCTGTATCGGTATTTTCACCTTCTGAATTCTGTGTAGCTGCCCAGGTAGTTTAGTACAGCTCTTTCTAGTACATGGAGCAAAGCAAAGTGCAGTCTCTATTAATTTTTAACTTTATTTAGCATTTTTTCTAATATAGGCTACAAAGCTGAAAAGCAGGTTTTGTAGAATTTTTTTAGGTTGGAAGATGTCTGAGATCAAGTTCAACAATTAACCTAGCACTGCCAAGCCCCCTATGAAACAATGTCCGTTTCTTCTTGAAAGCTCTTATTTTTCTTTATGTCAAACCTTGTTTTAGCCAATAGAACTTCCAAATTTTCTCAAGGATAAAATTTGATTGTGAAAGCACTGATCTATTTTTTGAAAGGGAAAATCAAGTCCCTTGCTCATCAAATGCCATGCTTAAATATCCTTCTTTCTTTCTCTTGGATAACGTGATCTATTTTGGATAAATAATTATATTACCTCTGATGCCATTAGTTAATATTACTAACCACATTTACACTGATTGCATAAATTTAAAAATGCTTGTCTATTTTGAATGCAAACAGTTTGGCAGATAAATGAAAGTTCTTTAAGTAAAGCTGTTTCCATGTAGCCCTGCTGCATGGAGGGAGGAGGAAACAAGGCTGCCAGTCACATCCTGCACGGTGTATGCACTCACTGGCCAACTCAAAGTACCGCTATGCCTGAGTACAGTTTCTGTGCTTATTTTTTATGTCTCAATCCTAGCATATGTTCCTCGGTTGCTTAGAAAATGGACTCTTGTTCTTGAACTTATATCTTGGACGTTGATTTGAGTCTGATGATCCTTACGGCCTTTTTAAGTTACTCTATGTAGAAGCTTTTCCAGCCGTTTGCAGTCACCTGATGTTGAAGCAGTGTGGTTTGGCTAAAACTAATCAAGAGATTTTTTACTAGGATTAGGAATTTCATAAGAGAGTGGGAAAGAATGGGGCTTAAATGGCTTTGCTTTCCAGGCTATTAATCAGTACTGATTAAAGTCTCACATGGATGTAGGGTACTGTGCATTTAGTTAGATCTTCCAGAGATCCACACCAGGCTCTGGGAAAATACCACGCCAATGTACAAATCAAGAGCTACTGAAGCACTTGTATTAGTGAAGAAATTTCTCAGAGCATCAGATCATATGGCTGTTCAAACCAGAAAAGAATGTAAGAGGTCCCAGATGTAAGTAAAATGTTAATAGGATTAAATGCTTCAGTTTTGGTTTTTTTTCATAATTCTAGAATGAATATATTCACTTCTTTAAATGTGGGACCAGTTTTAATAAAATCGGCGCAACATGAGCACATTCCTAATGTTGATTGTACGCATAATGGCTTTGCTGTATGAGGTCAATTCTGTAAACAGTTTGGTCCAAGCTTATCTTGCTCTGCTTGAGGCGTCTGGCCAATTTTAATTGTAGCTGCCACCAGCATCATCTATGTCTCATCTAGGAAAACATACTTAGATGGGCAGAGTTACATCCTGATGAGGGCTTGTATCTCTCCACAAACACTGTAGTGAGCCTAGAGAGATATACTTCTAATTTTCAGTGTCATTTCCATGCCTAGGTGGGCATAAGCTAGGCTCTTGAGTATAATTTTACTCATCACATAAGTAACCACACTGAGATCAACGGTATAGATGTAACAAGTTGCTTATTTTTATGTGTTTACAGAATTGAGCCCAAAATGTATTGCTTCTGCACAAATCCATGCACAGTACAAGATTACTTCAATAGTAAAAAAACCAGATTCATTTTAAATTGTTCACAAGCGGATCTGCATCTTGATATCAGGGAATAATATGTGTTCATTGTGTGGGGTATTTGAATTCATTCCTTTCTTTGCTAAATAAATGAATGATAAAACAAGATACTGCTTGACTTCATTTAAAAGCCATTCATCCAAATAAAGAAGGATTGTGGGATCTGTGGACATTTTCCCTTTTTTCTGTCTACTCTTCTCCACAAAAATCAACCTGTGTGGCTGAAATAGCCTTTAGCTAGATTGTTCTGTGTCACTAAATGAATGCTTTGCATTGTGTTGCCATGCAACGACATTTTATAACTGGGATGGTACAAAGAGGGAAAAATGCAAACCTGGGAGGTTTGGCAACAATTTCAGCCCCAGCAGAAGCAAGGGTAGGCAGAAGTGAAAACAAAAAAGTAGAAGAATGTGACTGGAGTCTTGGCAAACTTGTCAATAAACTCAAAGGAATGCAGAGGCTTTTTGGGAACTGCCAAGGGTGAGGCTATCCAGACTGTTAGCTCGTGGATAATCAAGCCAACTAGTAGCTCAGGAAAAAGCAGTCTGATGGCAACAGGTACTTGTGCAAAGTTGCAATTGTTTCTCAGAATGGAGGGAGGAATTAACTGGTGACACTGTAAGTATCAGGTTAACCAGAGAGGGTGGAAATGCCCTCAGAAGCAGGGAGCACCACCATACAGGTGACATTTTGACAATACCAAATATCTTTCATGTTGGCAGGAAGGATAAGGCAAGAGGAGCAGGTCTGTAGAGCTGGTGCTAAACTTGTGGATTTTGGGCTAGCTCTAGGGTAGTCTCACAGGCTGAACACCCACATCCAGTTAAGAGTGTGTACCCCTTTAGTTTCTCCCATTTACTAAAGAAAAAAAAATGCACCATAGAGATGTCATGCCCTTAGACTGCTTCATGGTGCAACTTAAAGCACACTGAGAGGTGTACTGGGATAACCCTTTTGTTTACTGTTGGCTTTTTGCATCCAGGTTGGATAATTTCTCACATACTTTCCCCTTTGCCTTTTCTGCTTGAGGGAAATGATCACAGCTTCTACCTTCCTGAGTATTTATCAATTTTAAGGACAGATCTTATCCCAGTAGTGAGGAACTGATAAAAATTTTTACTGTAAAACTGACCTCTAGAGTTGTGTGAAAACTGCTATAGTGATATCAGGTCTGTCTGTCTGTTTGTAATTGGTTTTAAACTGAAGGTACTGTAGCAATTCCTCAACTGAAATGATCATCTGAGCAGAGATGGTAATTTTCAGAAAAAGATTCAGTATAACTTTCAGCATTCTCATAATCCAATACTAGAGGCTGAAAATGCAGAAGGAAGGTGTTATTTTCACTTGGGTTTGGTTATTTTTTTCCCAAGTATTCAGCCACAAACTTTATCCAACAGTAGATTTGGATTTGAAAAAAAATCATGGGAGGTAATTAACAGTAAAAAAGTAGTTTTGTTCACCACAATATAAGAAAGATATTAAACTACTAGAGAGCATCCAACAGATGGTGAAGGCCTTGAGGGGAAGCTGAATGAGGGCACTTTATTTGTTCAGCCTGGAGAAGAGGAGGCTGAAAGGAGACCTCACTGCAGTTACAACTTCCTCATGAGGAAAAGAGGAGGGGAAGGCACTGATCTCTTGTCTGTGGTAACTAGTGACAGATCCAAGAAATAGTCTGAAGTTGTGTCAGGGGAGGTGTAGCCTGGATATCAGTAAAAGGTTTTTCAGACAGAGGTTGAGCACTGGAGCAGGTTCCCCTGGGAAGTGTTTGCAGCACCAAGATTGACAGAGTTGAAGAAGCTTTTGGACAACACTCTCAGGGACATGGTGTGACTCCTGGGGTGTCCTGCACAGGGCCAGGATCTGGACTTTGATAATCCTTATGAATCCCTTCCACCTCAGCATATTCTGTGTTTCTGTGTGATTCTCTAAAATATTCCAAGATTCAGCAACTATATTTCCTAATCCACTAAACCCATTTTGAATGAATTCTCACTTTTATTAGCTACAGCAGTAGACGTTGACTGAAAGTGAAAGAAATATAAAATTTCAACTAGATAGGAAATTTAAAGTCCCAAATTTAAATAAAACTTCCATGACAAGAAAGCTGCAGGAGAAATTGCTTTTATATTCTTGTGCTGAAAAGTGCCTTCTTTTGTCATGGCCCTATGAAATAACCTGTACAATGGAAAAATTGTTTATAATAGTAATGCATCCAAGATAAAATAATCGATATAGAGCTTGGAGATTTTTAGCAATAGTAAACGTTTTGGTTTGGTATCATGACAATGCCATTGTTTATTGCAATAATGGGAGTAAATGATCCCTATACAAATCTTTATAGGAAATCATTTTTCCTTTCATTAACTTTTTCAAAACCAGCTTCGTTAGCAAAACTTTTCATGAGAGCTGCCAAAGATACTCACATTTAAGAAGAAACATTGTTGTGGTGGCTTGAGCATGGAAACATAGGTGCAGGGATCTAAGCCAGTGAGAACTTCAGCCTTTTTCCACTGGTGTTGAACTCAGTTTGAATTTACACCTATTCAGACAGCTTATCAATTTTTTTCCAGCTTGTCATCAGATTTATCAGCCTTTCCTTGAATTTATTTAGTTCTTCACAGGTAATGTAACATAATCCTTTACTGATAATTTGGGACACAAAGAAGAAGCTGTAATGATGGGTGGTGATTGTTTTTTCCATCTTACATCCCATCACATATTATCCTCACCAGTATTTTTTTTTTTGATATTTTTAATAATTTAATTTGATTAATTACCTTTTTATGAAATTGGATACTGATTTGGGGAGGATGGGGAGTATATTCCTTTTCTGGTGTTCATTACTCATATTATTTGACTTACCTTATTTTTTTTCTTGATTTAGTGTCTTTTTTCAAACTTTGGTAATAAGGACTTTCTGCCTCATTCAGGTATTTAATGTCAGCATGACCTGAATTTTGTCTTTTTGTGCTCATCTAAATAACACTCTTCTCCAAATCAGAACACTTAAAATGTCTACTCAAATCTTAGTCACACATCTGTGGTCTTCTAAGCCATAATTCTTGTTTGCCTGGTTTTTATACAAAGAAGCAACCCCAGTCTGGAAGGGAACACCAAGTTCTGCAGTGATAAATTTGGAGTCTGTCCAGAAGAAAAGAAGAATCAACTTCTTTACTGTTTTATATTCCCTTTGAAGCTTCCTTCCTGATATTATTCAGGTGTGATAGTGTACAAGTATATTTCTCTCCCAGTGCTCTTCAAGTCAAATCTTACACTAAATGCCACGTTTATGCAATTTCTTGATCCCATGAAATGTTGAAATGTGTCTGGTACTAAAAAAGACATAAAACTTGCTATCAAGCCATACCACACAGGTGGGTAGAAATATTTTCAATTGGCCCCAAATATGGATTTCCTAGAAATTTTAATAACTTCTCAAGAACATCCCTAGTCATTTTTTTGAATCCTTGTCAATTATTTGTCCATGTCCATATTAAGCCCACCTTTGCCTATGTTTTCCCATGAAATTTGAGTTAGGATTTATCCTAAGGTACAAATTAGAATGGTAAATACTTTCTAGTAGTAAAAATGTTGCTCTTAACATACACCTGTACTGCAGAAGGGCACAGGTTGAAGAGGGGATTCTACTATTCACATCATTTGCACTTATGTAAAAAATAAAACTAAAAGAAAGTTAGCAGCTTGGCTTGCTGGAAGTGGTTTTGGAATATAAATTCCTACTTAGATTACAGCAATTAACATAATTAAAAGGCATCATGCAAGGTAACACCAGAAGTATCTTCAAGCCTCTTTCCTGGGAGTAAATGGGTGCATCTACTTCTGTACTTCTGGTTTTCCTTGTCTGGATATAATCCTTTTAAAGAATAGCCTTTCCTTGTTATGGAATCAAATATTTCTTCATTTTTTACTTTTATTTTTTCTCACAGGAACTGAAACTGTTCAAGTCCTAAGAGGATTATTGAAATCCTCCTCTCCACCATAACTGAAAAGCCCACCCACCTCCTACCCTGTGTTCTACAGCACTAAGTTTGTGCAATCCTCCAACCCCTATTTCAGTAAAAGTTTCCAGACATTTTTGCAGTTGCCTCCATCCTATATGTCAAAAGCTGGTTTCTGGTTATGAATTTTAGATCTGATAGCTGTGTATTCTCTGGTTGTCTGTGGCTGGGTTGCTTCACACTCCACCTGATAAGACATCTCAGTTCCTCTATGAAAATATGTGTACAGAAGGCTCATGTGTGTACTTATGGACAGACAACATTATTGGAATGTTGGTAGTTTTTCAGATTAAGGTAAACATTTTTCTGAGAAAAAGCACAGTAGGTAAGTAAGCACAATCCTCCATATTAACAACCATCTATGACAGGCAAATATTTTGAATCAGATCTCAAAATCTTACCCAGCCTTTATGATTAAAATTCATAGTAGAGCTTGATAAAATAAAACCAGAAAGCAGCAAACCCCTAAACCTTCAGTAAACACATAGAAATTTGAGAAAGGTTCATTCACCATATCTCTTCAGCACATGCACTTAATCTAGAGTTCAATTTCTATTAAAATTTTGCATTCCCTTTTTAAATGTTTATAAAGGAAATAACCGAGCAATCAAGAAGTGTCCTAATATTCAGAGGAGCTGCACTCCTTTCCTTTTGCAAGAACTCTGTGATGACATCAGCTAGTTATCAACCTGGAAAATCTACAGATAATGACATTTAAACATCAGCTGATTGTTTTAGCCAACACCAGGAGCCTTCCTCAAAGCTTTCCTGGAAAAGCAGGTAAGAATTTGATTTGTTTCATCTACACATTTTCTAACACCAATAACAGGTGGGATTCAAGGCTGTTGTTTATTTTACGTAACTCATGTGTGTGTGTCTGTGGATGAAAAGTCCCTGCTGAAAAGACAAACTGCTGTACAACTGCCTTATGGCTTTCTACCTGCTGTTTGTAGCCTGGTTTTGAACAAAACGTGTATATTCTGGTGTTTCTGGGCTCACATGCTCTCTCTCCTGTGCACATGTACCAAGCACATACATATCCATCACGACAAATGGAGATTGGGACAAGGATTACTGAAGTCACTGTCAGATCACAATTTTAGGGTTTTGTGTGTGTAATGATGTTTTTTTTCTTGCTGTTCCCTGTGATCATGCTTCTTATTGAGAGCTCACACACCAACTGAGATCCGGTACATAATCACAAAACAACAAATCAGGTTTCTGCGTGGGAGTTCTTAATGTGAGTTACCTCAATATCTGAGCAGTAGTTGCTGCCAGCTTTTGGCTTAAATAATGTATTATTATCTTGGAAGAAAAGCGTCTAGAGGGTTACTCAGACAGTCAATACAAATTCAGTTTAAAATCGTCTTGATTTGCTCATTAGAGAAAGCAATACCAGGGTTGCAGGGGCCAAATAGTGATCATTAGCGGGGGTTCCACTGCCTTGGTACCAAGCTGGTCTGCCATTCCTGCTCCAAAATATTTTTCTATGATGTTTCAATGAGGGTCAAAAGGCATGCTAATAAAAATTAAAGCACGATGTACACAACTTCAAGTATGCCCACTCACAGGTGGATTCTTTTCCTAAGAACCTCAAGTCTCTCCTAGGCATGGAATCTTAGTTACACTAGCGTTTCATGAGGACAAAAATCATGCTGACCAGCAGTAACAAAGCACCTCTAGGCCAGGAGCTTTACAAGTTTATGTCTAATGAAATGGGCCCAATGTAGTGAACTTAGAGCTATCATTAAAAGGTGGGCAATTGCCAGCAGTGAAGCATCACTGTTTCCCTCTAATAACAGACTCAGAAATGGCAACTGCACCTGGAGGTTCTGTTTGTTAGAGTCCTGTGTCCAGATGGTAGGCTTCAGTCTGCTTTGTCCGCAGGATAATAAACTCCTGGTTCTTCACTGCAACAAATAAAATTTCTACAAGAATATTAACCACTTTAACCAGTTAGTAACTTTTTAACTTCAGCAATAGCTGAAGTTAAAAACCAGCCTATAATGACCTTTTCCTCACCAAAGCCTCGATTTCTAAACAATAAAGATAAATATTATTTCTCAGTCAGGCTTCTATCTATTAAAATGTCCTTGTTCAATATTTTTGTCATGCTATCTGCTTCAGTCAGATCAACAAATAAAGCAGATGATAGCCAAGAATTTTTTTATCTTTGTGAAAGTGTGTGGAATGGCATTTATCTTACCTAACTCTGAGCAAGTGTTAAATTTTGAAAGCCTTTTGAAGACAATAAATGTAGTTGCAGAATAATTTCAGTCCAAGATGACTGAAGCAGGTTTTAAAATATTGGTGATAAATATGATTAGAAGTCCTAGAATGAGAATTAAAACCAAACAAATTAAAAATGGGGAATGTCTACGAAGGTCAAAAGGAAACATGCCATATAATAGGCAGGAATGCTTGTGGCTCTCTTACAAGCGCCAGCAGGTGAGATGGGTAAGTGACCTTTTGCTCTTTTATAGTTGGAAGGATTGAAATTATTTATAAGTCTGAATCTCATCCAGATAATAAACCTAGTCTACAAATTTTTGGGGGATAATTTTTGTTCCAGAGAAGCCATAGGCAGCTGGCAAAAGAAGAAACCCTTCCTTCACAAGAATAGACTAAAGGTACACCTTGGTTTTGCAGCAAACACTGCATAGTTACCCATGTATGGCAGATGCCCTTACAACACTTCAACCCTTTTAAGCAGCCAGAAGCCAACTTGTTCTGGCTGGTTAACTGAGGCTTCCAGCTGCTGAGGGCTGCTGAATAAGGTCTGCAGGTGGGATGAGCTGGTCACAGAACTTTCTTTCTGTAATTTGTCTTTGCTGGGTGGTGCTTGTTGCCCACACCAGGGCACCAGTGGATGTATTCACGCTCTGGTCAGCACAGCCACACCTGGTCCTCCCTGCTGGCGTGGCAGCACCTGGGAACATTGTGACATCTCACCTACCAGTTGTCTGAGCATTAGTAGCCAGGATGAACAAGAGATGGTACAATCCCTTTTTATTGGTTGGGGCACAGTGGCATGGCAAGATTAAGGAGCAGTTTTATCAAGGGCTGAATGGCTCTCACTGAAAAGAGTCTGAGCATTAAATTTGTAAATTCTATGGGATGCAAAACTTATCTTGGGGCAAAGGCAAGCATCAAACCATTGCCTCTGAACTAGAGGTGTATTCAGAAAAGATAATCCTTTCTGTCACAGAGACAGTTTTGAGTTAAAAATGTCACAAGGCTTCACATCTCACCTATAACATCCCTAGACAGGGGTGGGGGGGTCTCATTTTTGCCTGCATGGTCTGTTATCAGAGAAAGGTCTGACACAGGTCCAAGCAAACTCTGAAATCTGGATGAAAGCATGTCATATTTTAGTGTTCTCTAATTTTTTTGTCATGCTGTAGCTCATCCACAGTTTTGGCAAAACCCACAGATTTTTCAAGCCTTTTTTCCATAGTGTAGCGCAGAAATATGCATTGGCATTATCCATCTCAGCAGTAGGAAATGTGAGAATACTTGAGCAAATATAACAGTCCATCATCTCCCTCAAGCTTTTATAAATTTACCTGTGGAACTGGGATGCTATAAATCTGCACATAATCAGGAAAATTCTAATGTAAGTTGAACTATGCTGTGATCCTTGAGAACAGAATAACCATTAACCTGCAGGAACTTGGACGTGTTATTTAGTGTGCTGTTGTTCCCCACTCACATTCCATGTGCTACCGCTTAGCAATCTCACTGCAAAGATAAAACAATACCACTGGAATGAAATGCATTAACACTGGCTAATTGGTAGGTCACTGGAAAAGAATTTTCCTCTGGATGGAGAGAGGGTTTTTTTAATAGGCTTCCACAGAAACCTATTTTCACTCCCATGCTGTTTTGTGCTTTTTGTGTTAGTCAGGATGAAAAAAAAATTATTGAGGTTGTGGACACAGAAATGTAGAATTAATGACTAAAGAGAACGAAAAAACCCCAAAATCAGAGCATCATGCAAACAAATAGACCATGCAAACTGTTTTCAAATGCTTGTGTAATATTCCTTGGACCCATGTTTTCCTACCTGAAGGGAGAGCTTGATGAGTGCAGCTGATTGTACCTAGCTGTGAAATCAGATATCCTTGGAAAGCTAAGACCAGTTGCCATTCTCTTTCTCAAATCCAGTGACCACTTGTTTTCTGTGGATTTGCTGTGTGTCCCACAGAAGGGGATAATCGGTATCAAATAAGAGAATGGGGAATAAGGAGGAAATTAATATGTTTTTATAGGGGTATTCATGGCTTCAATAAAGCAGAGGCATCTAAAAGTAGACATGTTTTTCTGATATTTTATCTATGCTGTCCCTTGCAATTACCCTGTTCCAAGCTGAATGGATGAATCATTTATTCCATAAAGAGTACTGTAACCTTGGAGTTCTTTATAAACTCTACTTGTCTTTCTCTTGAGTCTTCTTTCTCTTTCTTTTTTTTCCTTTTGCAATAACAATTACATAACTAACAGATTAATTTAGTTTGTTAGGCAGATAACATTGGATGTTTAAAGATTAAGCTGAGGCATCATTCAGATTTCCAATGGGCAGCCCATTCTGAGAGCCACATAAAATGCAGTTGCTAAAAGAAAGTAATTTTAACTTCAATTTTAGCTTCAATTTTAGCTTTATTTAATGGATGTTTTCTAATGGTATAGAGTGTGTCCTTAATTTGCCTCTCTGTAATTTGAGATCCTTGAATAAGGAATTCAGAGGCAAGAATTTTAATACTTTTTTCCCAGAAGCATTCTTTATTATGGAGGCAATCAGCATTAAAAGCAAGATGCTAAAACACACAAGGTTTTTTTGATATCTGTAGTGGCAAGATGTCAGTTTGGAATGCACGTGCTCTCTAGTGAATGATCTATAAAAGATCTACACACAAACAATAATAACAGTGTTAGAGATGGGGCAAAGGACAGCCAAACCTCTGAATTGAGATTTGTAAAATATACAGAAAAGCTGGAAATTAATATGCTTTTAGTGTAAACAGAGACAAAGGATCACAAATGAAGTTCAGGGCAAGACCAGCTGAACAGGTGTCTCTGCCCCAATCAATACAGTTCCCATCAGAGAGTCCTCCTGAGATGTGCTGCCCTTCAGAATGAGTCATTCAACTGCTTCTCTGAAAGCCTGAGGTGCCAATACACCTTTAAAAGTAAAGTATGGGCATGGAAATAGTATCCGTGTCCATGATTTTCTTTCCTCTGCCAGGAGCCATCCAATAAACCTGCCTAAGCCCCTGAAGGATGTTGGTGGGTGGATTTTCCAAGGGTGGGTGTGAACTGCTGCTGTAAAATCCAATCTGGCAGGTTGCAGTCAGTCCATACAGCTGTCAAAGGCAATGAACGGCAGAAGTTACCAGCAGCACTATCTTCTACAGGCAGAAACAGATTGGAAAATGAAAGGCAACACCTGGATGGACAGAAGATTTCTAGCAAAGCCACTGGAGGCAACCTGATACTGAGTACATAAGAGAACAAAAGCTTTGCCCTCAGCTGCCCATACTGAGGAAGTGTTGCTTGTTCTGACAAGCAGGTGGGGTTTTCAGACACAGGGCAAGACTGGCTGCAGTGGTAAGCTGGTGGAGGTCGTGTGAGGTAGCTCCTAACAGGGGGCCGATGCTTGGGGGTGGGGAAATAGTTTACCAGCCTGTTTCATGTACTCTGGTTTACAGAGCTGTCAGATTTCATGCTGAGAATGTGACAGCTTCCCCCCCACCTCCCCATAGCCCAGCTGGACCCTGCATTCATCTGGCTGCACAGTACCACTGTAGTGTATTTGCTTTAGTCAGCTGCCAAGGGCGTGTGCTGTTGGCTCTGCAGAGACCAGCAGCCTGAGACCTCCCTCCTTCCTTGATCCTTCAGCCCCCTCTCACAGCTCCACTACAGAATAAATAACAGCAGTCCTGAGAGAGAAAAATGGGAACTGTTAGAAAATGATGAGAAAGAAGGGATCAAACACAGGGTGGAGAGGAGTGCAGGAGCAGTCAGTGCTCTCAGGGTTGATGTATAGGGAGTGATGATAAATTGCAGCCCCTGGACTGTGAGATGTCTAATCACACACAGCTCTTGAGGCTGGTGAAAGGAAGGTGCCTCCAATGACCTAGGCCTCATATGGACTAATCTGTACTTTGGATATGCCTGGTTTGGCCAAGGAGTCCCTGTCTGTTCTCAGTTGGGGCATGCTTGGGGTGTGTGTTGTGTTCAGACCTTCTGACAAATGCAAGACAGCACTGTAAAGAACAGCCACACTTTAAAGATTAAAGGTCCAGGTCAGAGTCATGACTGCATGTGCAGGTTCTCCTCTGAGAGCAGGGGATGGCAAAGATTACCAAACCTCAGCCTACAGAAGTTATGTTGATTGTCAGCTGTTGGCAACTCAGAAAGAAATCATTCTCCTCTTAAAACTAGAAAAAGGTAAAGAGTGTATGGGCTGGCTTCCTTCTTCACCCTTTCTCTCAAAAATATGATGTATAACCAGGTTGTGTGTAAAAGGTAGGACAGACCAATTAAGTATATTGCAATGATGTTGTACCTGCTGGACATTATCCACGTTACTTTTGTATGTGACATCTTGTGACGGCAAGAATTGGACTTAATAGCTATTCTGTTTCTAGCAGCTCCCATATTAGTATTTAAATGGATATATATGTGTCAGGTTAGCATGACCTTTGCCCAGATGAAAGTCTACTGAATTTTGTGAAAGAACAGCAAGAGACTCTATTAAGTTTATTTTAATTTTGGGGCTTTGTGATTAGCAGAACAAGACAGCACAATGTAAGCAGCTGGGACAAATCCCTTCACTTGCAAGCCCCTATATGGGCCAACAGGGCTGTGTAGGAGGGGGTGGTGTAGCAGGAGAATATTGCTGTCCTGATTAGAAGATGAGTCATCAGTGCTGGTTCACAGCTGAAAGAAGCAAAGCCAAGGAAAGCTAGGGACAGGGTCATCAGGCTCAGATGCACAGAAAACCGAAGGAGATGCCCATGGTCATGCTGGAGATGGGAGAGAACATGCTCCATTACACACAACGAGCAAGGAAAGAGGGACAGGGAGGCACTCAGCTATCCACACTCTGAGGGTAGACTGAAAAAAGAGGTGAGTGAAATATGGGACATTTAGAAGGCAGCCCAATGACTTTGTCATGTCCTTATAATAGCAATGTCCGCCAAACCCACAGCAGGAATTTCTGGACACAGCTAAGCTGTAGCCTCAGCCAGAGGAGCATGTATCCAGGCAAACCCATGGGGAAGCTTGTTCCAGATATGTATCAATAAAAGAAGCAATGGAGCAGTCCACTGCAGATCCTAGAGCAGAGGCATTGCAATATGTTTTCCCTGAGAGCTGTTGCATCAGGGTGGAGGCAGTACAGTTCTGAAGGAACAGAAAAAATCAAAATCTTTTGTAAGAAAATGTCACTTTTAAGAAATGATTTGACATGGAAAAATCACGGAAGTTTTGAAGTAGAGCAACAATTCTGTGTTGACTTAGGCAGATTTTATTTCACTTTCTATTTTCTCAAACTATTTCAGCTCCGATTTAATTTCTGCATTCTTTCCTCATGTAATTGCTCTTCAGCTAGACAGTGACATTTAAGCCTGCATAGAAATAGTTTTGTTTCAGCATGACTGGTTGATCTTTTGGGGGTTTGCCCTGTGTTTCCATTCCAAGGGACATGGAGTTCTCAGATTTACACATTTTACAAGAGGCCACTGTGGTGGGCTGGCAGCTGTCACTTAGCCTAGACTCAGTCTTTGTAATCAGTAACAGGCATCACCCTGGATCTGAATGTGTGGCAACAGGAGCTGCAATTGACAGTTTCTGTGGCTGACTCTCAGTTATGGATTTGAAACAGTGAATACAAATTTATTTCGTGATATAGAGTCAATCTTTCTTTCCTGAAGGGATGTAGAATGAAATTCAAGTATTAGGAGTTATCTGATTTCCTAGGCAAATCTTAATCTCACCTAAAAATGAGTGCTGCTGAAGTGCTGTATTAATTGGAAAGATGACAACCCAGCTCAAAAACAGGATTGTTCCATGTAAATGTTTCAAAAAAGAAGAAAATACAGCTGGAGAGTCTTGACCTTTCTCTTTGTGCCTTTGTTGCTGAGTGCATGGTACAAATCACCCTTAAGGCAATCCACAGATGAGATGAGGTGGCACAGCTCTTACTCTGCAGATAAGTAATATTCTTTGAACTGGGCAGATGCCTATCTCAGTGCTGCTAATATATTGTCACTGTGGAAGAGCAACTGTGGAGACTCAGCATTGAAGGAGTGGAGGAGAATCATGGCAGGATTCACAGTTAGCATTCCTGGAATAATTTTCTGTGCCATAGCCAATGGCTGATGGCAAAAATGAGAAAACAGTACCACGTTTCTAGTAAGTGTTAGGGACTGGCCCTAAGACTATCTGTCACAGGTACTTCTAAGATATTTCTCTTCTTCTGTTTAGGATAGAACTTAGTGAAAGTTGTTGTTATTGATCATAATCAAAAGCTAAAAAGAAAAGTCACTTTATGTTTTTGAGAGATGTTAATGAATGAAATGCATGTTCTTTCCTTTCTTCACTCTGACATGTGTTTATCTTTAAAAAAAATTAAAAATAGAGAGAAAAGTGAAAGATATGGAAGAAGTAGCATGCAGATGACTCATACAGTTTAAGATGAAACAATGAAACAAGGTGCTTTCTGATCCCACCCCCACTTGGTCAGGGAAAGGTTTCATGGGAGAAGGTGCAATAGTTGCAGTAAGTGCATAGACTGGATTCTCAGAGGGAGTGATGCAGGGATGCAATAACGCAGCTTTAGTTCTCTGCTATATATGCTTACATCCTAAATTCTGAGAAGCAGCCAAGCACTGCTGACTGCTTTTGGATCTCCCACTATTGTCAAAATCATTCCTTTCAGTAACCCTGAAAAACATAACTTAATGACTTTAATTTAATTAATCTATACATTTATAATACATACATCAGTTTACTGATGACAGGAAACTGAGGTGAGTGGCTGATACACCTGAAGGCTGGGCTGCCATTCGTCAGAAGTTTGATAGGCTGGAGACTTGGGCAGAGAGGAGCCTAGTGACATTCAACAAGGGTAAGTGCAGGGTCCTGGGGAGAAATAAGCCCAAGCACCAGCACAGGTTGGAGTAGCTTTCCTACTGGAAGACAGCTCTGGGGAGAAGGACCTGGGCATTCTGGTGGATGACAAGCTGACTATGAACCAACAGTGCCCTTGTGGCCAATGGTATCCTGGGGTGCATTGGGAAAAGTGTGGCCTGCAGCTCAAGGGAGAATATCCTGTTCCTCTACTCGGCCCTAATGAGTCCACATCTGGAATACTGTTCTGGACTCCACAGCACAAGACAGACAAGAAGTTACTGGAGAGGGTCCAGCAGAGGCCACAAGGATGATTTGAGGTCTGCAGCATCTCTCTTGTGAGGACTGAGGGAGCTGGGTCTGTTTAATCTGGAGAAGACTGAGAAGGGATCTCTTCAACACATAAAATGTCTCAAAGGCAGATGTTAAAAGGGTGGTGCCAGACCCTTCAGTGGTGCCCAGAGATGGGACAAGAAGCAATGGCCACGAACTAAACCACAAGAACTTCCAGCTCAACATGAGGAATAACTTCCTTACATTGTGGGTAGCAAAGCACTGGAACAGGCTGCCCAAGGACATAATGGAATCTCCCTCTCTGGAAACATTCAAAACCCACCTGGACCTGTTCCTATGTGATCTGCTCTAGGTGACTGCCTTGGCAGGGGAGTTGGACTAGATGAATTCCAGAGATCCCTTCTAACTCTAACAATTCTGTGATTCTGTGATTTTCTAATACTATAACTTATATAATATATTTTACAATACCATATTGCAAATAGAATTTTATATTTTCTCCTATACAATTTCAGGTTATGTATTTATCTGTGATGTAACATATTACAACTTCCTAATGTATGAATATAAAATTACATAGAAAACAATAATTTTATAAATCACTATTGTTTGTTAGTGTTCCCACATCAATATGCCCTTGTCCAATACATATGACACATTATTTTAATCATGACATAAACAGATACTGAAATGTCATTATCTACTCAGGTCCACTTTATGGGAAGTAGTAAGGAGTGCTGTATGGAAGAAGCTGGGGAACACAGTGGACTAGGTGCCTGACTTGGGTGAGTTAAAGGTATGGTTGCTCTGACTGCAAGGACTACAAGAAAGGGTATAAATATAGATATATAGATATAGCAGCAACCAGAAAATCAAACCTCAGCCACTGTCTTCATGCTAGGTATCTCAGTTAATACATTTCCCACATTTAACATCACCCCTTCCAAATGTTTCCAAAATGTTTGGATGAGAGCAAATAATTCATAACTCTGCTGCTTGCCTTATACCAAACCAATGCCCACAAGCAACATGTACCACTGCACCGACTTCTGCAGCAAGTGGTCTCTGCAGCCACTTTGTGTTGTCATCCCACTGAGAGCCCCTGCAGCCCTCTGCCCATCCCACTCCTGCCATGCTGTCTCAGGTAACAGGCTTCAGCCAGTGGGGAACACCAGCTGATGCTCTCCATCCTCCTGTGGTGCACTGCATGCACTGGCATGGGCAGCCTCATCCCTGCTGGCACAACGCTGATTCTTTCTCCAAGATCTTCCTGCAAAAGAGATCCTTGTCAAACTTACTAAGCCCCTTCTGTAAAAAAGTTGAGTACACAGGTGTCTTGTCAAAGTATCACACCAGGCTCCTGGCTGGGGATAAAAGGGAAAGGGCACTGTGGGTGCTATTGAAGGAGAGGAGCAGGTAGACATGCTGGCTGATGTGTAGAATATACTTCTGCAGCCCACCTGTCTGTCCTGGGGCCAGACACTTCCCTTTGCTCCCTGGCACAGCTCCAGGAAGCAGCCTTTGGGAGCCCACTGTCAGCTTGCTGACAGCCATGAATGGTCAAGAGTTCCCTGTCAGCCTTTCCTGGCTACAGTGAACTGTCTGCCTCTCTCGGAGTGGAAAAAATGCATGAAAGCTTACACAAAACATTTTTAGATCATCTTTTTCTTGAAATTAAACAGCTAGAGTATCTTGACTATTGATCTTGACTATTGATAATTGAAATGAAAAGGAGTAGCTAGGACATTGCCAGTGCCTTTCAGCAGTCAGTCATCCTTGCTCCCACCAGGTAGTGCAGCTTTTGTCCCTCTCATTAAGGAAAGTTTCAAATCACTGCCCATTTGATCACATCTTTGCCATAAAAACAAATAAAAATCAATTAAAGCTCACACTGACTGCATGCTGCTCTTTCATTTTTAATGATAGTTTCATTTGGTACCTACTTCTTTTAGCTCACCAGGAGGACTACACACTCTCTTTCACTGCAATCTCAGTGCATTCCATTCTGTGCACTATGCCTATTTGATCATGGAAGATGGAAAAATCCTCCAACAATTTTTTTCATGGAATATGGCCTGAGTTAAGTCGCTTAGCCCTTCCCTGGTGTGATTCTCCAGGTTACTGTTCACTGTTGACCCAAAGAGAAAAAAGACTGCACAGTGTATTTTGGACAAGTACAATAGGGAACTTGTGTTAATAACGAGCACTTCTTCAGGGGATGAAGAAGTGAGGTTTTGAGGCTGACATCAACATCCACTGCACAATCAAAGTACCTGGAATTCCCGAAGCAGTATAAAAATAGCTTCAATTGTAATTGATTTCTCCCAAACAATGTTTTGTCTAAGTCTACATCCAGTTTTTAATTCTCGTTTTCTCTAGAATGCTGAGTGCAGAAAATGGAAAATACTTGCCAAAAAAACCTGAGTATATATTTGCCTCTCATAAAATGTGACATGGTTGGATATGAGTTCAAGCAGAATTTCAAATAAGTTTCTAATATCAGAGTCTGGACAGACTTGTTCCATAAATCAGATCTATTGATTAAAGCTGTTTGGGACTTCTTAAGGGAAAACATGAACCTGGGTCATGTTGAAGCACAGATTATGCAATAACAACAACCCTCCCTAGAAATATTCAACCAACTAGAGATAAAGTAGACTCAGGCAAAACTTATCAGCTTGAAATCAGATTCATTTTAAGGTTTATTCAATATAGAAACAAGAGAATAGTTACCACTGCTGCTGAAAAGCTGGTTTTAATTTGGAAAAAAAAGCTAAAAGGAATTTTTGGTAAAATTTCAGCTATTTCTTTGCCAGCACTCTGCTCTTTGTGATACCTTCTCCTCCCAAAAAAACCAAACAAAAATCCAAAAATTAAACCACCCCCCCAAAAAAACCCCAAAATAAACAAACAAAAAACCTCTCCAAACATCAAAACCCCAATATGCCAACAATAGAAGTATTTATACTGGAAAGTTTTGTCTGGCAAAGTTGGCTACATGTTTATTGAAGTTTTGCATCTGATGCTTTGTGTCCACATTCTCCTCTGTTAATGTAGTTGCACACCTTTATACCATGTATCCAGGGTTATAGCAGAGTCATCTCTCTTCCCAAGGCATCATGGTGCTACTGCTAATGAAGACCTGAGGCAGTTAAACTCTAATTCCCAAGAAATACTTCATAGCTCTTCTGAGAAGACTTTTTTTCTTTTTTTTTTCTTTTTTTTTTTTTTTTTTTTTTTAATTTTAGTATTCAGGTATTCA